>NDGM011164014.1:0-11515 GCA_002564305.1 Octomys mimax | reverse complement strand
CCATTTGGGACTCTAGCTTCATTCAAGTGATTATCAAGCAAGGTATCATCCTCCTTGGTGGATTCCCTGAGGAAGGTGGACAGATGGGGCAGCCTGGCCTTCAGGAGCTCCTGGCTGGTGCTGCGGGGGGTGCTGGGATAGGAGGCATCTTGGAAGATGGACGGCTCGATGTCATACAAGAAGGGCAGCTCGGGTTCCATATCCAGTGTGGCATCCGGCATGTGCAGCACAGAGTCACTCTTGCTGCGCACGATGTCCACATCGAGGTAGTCCAGGGCCAGCTCGTGCTCTGACTGCACCTCATCAGGGAATGGAGGGCTGCTGTCCTGCATGCTCCCACCCAGGGCATTTAGGCGGGTGGCAGGGGCCAAGCTGCTGCCAGGTCTAGCGCTGGGCAGGACGGTGGCTTCCTCTGAGTTGCGTTCCTGCTGTGGGCTGTACTGCTCCTCCTCGATGCTGAAGATGTGCAGGACCACTGACACTGTGAAGATGATGGCAGCAAAGAAGAACAGCACCTGATTCTGGGTCCCGAACCAGCTGCCCAGGAAGGTCTGTGTCCAGTCCAGCCCGCCCAGCACATAGCCGATGGCACCGCCAAGGCCTAGGAGGGGTAGAAGCAGTAGGTGAGCCATGTGGAGGCATGCTGGAGGGCTATACCCTCAGGGGGACCTGGGCACCCTCACAGTTATGTTGTGAGTCAGGACACATGGTCTTGGGATGGGGAATGAGAAAAGGGTAGAAAAGATAAGACAAGAAGCCCGCTAGCCACAGGTCTGCCTTGTCAAATTCTTGCTTAATAAATTAAGAGCAATTAATCCCAGGATTAAACACAACATCACCCCCATACATGCCTATATACTGAATGCCATTCGCTAAGCATAGCTGAAGACAGTGTCAGTGCAGGGACCTGGCCATGTCTATCCAGCAAGCACATCACCCCAGCAGCCCTGACTTGACTGTCCCTTGTCCCTACTGTTAGTCCCTTGATTCTGCTGGGTGAAGTGGTCAGGAAGATGTCCTTGGATACTTCCTGAGCCTTGGCCACTCCTTTGGCCCACCAGTGTCTGAAACAGAGCCACATGCTGAGGGACAGCCCTGAACCTGGAGTTCAGGGAGTGGCTGCTGCCAGCCTGTCACAGCATAGGCACTTTACCTGCAGAAAATGCATGGATGTTGAGGGCCATGTCTTGCTCCTCACTGTCCACCACGTCCAGCAGGTAGGCACGGATCGGCCCCTCGGTAGCATCAGCACTGAAATCCAGGACCACCACTCCCAGTACTGTGAGGACGATGCCAATGGACTGCCGTCCGGGGACATCACCAAGGGCCAGACCTGGACAGAGCACAGACAGTAGTCAGACTTTGGGCCAGCTGAATCGGGCTCCCTTTGTGGGGAGCCAGCTGGGAATAGCACTGGCCTTTCTCCAGGAGACCTCCACTCTGTGGCAGGCCGACTCGTGGGAAAGAGATTTCTCTTTCCCTTTTCTGAGGTTTAGAGGGTGGTGTTTCTCCTCCACTGGGCCTTGACACCTTCCTTACCCTAAATTTCAAGCAAGAAAGGGAACCCTCCTTCCCCTGCCACCATCACAAGGGATGGGGTGCTAATCAGTGTCAGCCGGTAGGTAGGTGTGCAGGCCGCCTCCTCTGCACTAGCTTTAGAGGGTCAGCACTGAGGCACCTTCCTGAGTCCCATGCCACCTGAGGCAGCCAGCTGGATCCAGGGGTTGTGGAACTGTGGGAGACTCCAGAACCAAGTAGAAAGGCAGTGAATAAGTACTCAATTTCTGCACTAAATTTCAGACAGGGCTCTGAGAAAGATGAGCAATACTGAAGCAGCCCGCCATCCTTACTTAGCATGGAGGCTATGTGGTCCCAAGAAACTGCCTTCACAAAGTCTCCTGCACCTCGGGAAGTCTGCCCTGAAGGCATAAGTCAAGTTTTGGGCCTCACCTGATGCCAAGAGAGGGCGGAGAACAAGTGGGAGCAGGGCTGAAGCCTGGGTGCAGAACCACCCCAAAGCACTGTGATGAGGCTGAACCTGGACCTGTAAGAGTGCCCCCAAAGAGAGTTTCTGCCTAGGAACTCCCCACAGGCCTCCAGCAGTGGTCAGGAGGCAGGACCCAGACTGGCTGCGTTTGGGCCACATGTGAGCAGGGTCACCCCCATGGGCACAGCGTGAAACTGCCATCACGCTGTGTGGGAGAGGGGAAGGCAGCTGTTTAGAGGGGTGCTGACAGCACTGGCACCCCTGGGTGGAGGAAGCTGAGTCACACAAGGGAGAGACACACAGAGGCAAGGGGCAGAGCTGTGCCCATCCCACGGGCTGAGTGGCTCTCATGTACCAAGAAGGACTTTTGAGGGTGTGCTGTCTACCCTCCTGGATTTCTACCTGACTTTAGTTCTGGGCAAACTCTTCCAACATAGAACACCTGCCAGGCAGCTCCAGCTCAAAAGCTTGTGCCAGAAAACAAGGTTTTGTTTTTAACCAGTTTTGATGGATGCTTTCATAGCAAAAAAACCCCCCAAAAACCCAACCAACCAAACAAACAAAAAAAACCCTCCCACACAGTTGCCTTAATTAAAAACAAAACAACAAGAGGCAAAACAATACATGAGCACATGAAACAAAAAATAAATTATCATACTAGGATCTGGGTATTTTCAATACCAAGTCTGAGAAAAGGAGAAAAAAAAAAAAAAGAAAAGATAATTTCTGAAATAATGCTGGAAACAGGACATGGTGCCTGATATGCATTAAAAACAAGCGGTCCCGGCAGGAAGCATTTCCCTGTGAACAGGTTCCTCTGGCATTCCCACAGGGGCCACACCACTGCCAAGCTCCTGCACTGTGGTCACTGCCAGACGGCCCATGTGGGTCCCCCAGGGCCAGCTCTATGACTCACACTACCTGCCTGCTGGGTGAAGGTTCCAGGCCTGGCACACTGGCACTCACCTATAGCAGAGCCGTTGAGGAACAGCGCGATGCCCAGCAAGACGCCCACACAGAGCGCGAGGATGAAGGGCCGCCGGCGGCCCCAGCTCAGGGTGCAGCGATCGCTTGCTGACCCGATCAGTGGTGTGAAGATGAGGCCGAGGACAGGGCTCAGGAACCACGTGAGGCTGTAGTAGTGCTCCGGGAGGCCTGAGGATACATGGGTCATCACTCAGAGGGCACATGGCCCCACTAGGGCCTCCAAAATGCCAAACACCTGAAACCAGCCCACCGTGCTTGGCCTGGCCTGCAGGGCAGTCACACCAGACTGACTCTGGCCTGATCCACACAGCAGCCACTTGGTAGGTGGGTGGGCTGGGACTGAGAACCCCCACAGCCCCAGTGGCAGTCAAGTCCCTCAGGCGACCATCATCCTTCATACTGTCAATCCACAGAGAGCAGACAGGGGCTGCCTTTCTAGGGAGAAAGGTAACATACAAACAGGATCCAGCTGGAGCTGAGGTGCAGCTGCATGTCACAATCACTTGCACTTTGCCTCCTAACCACCACGAAGGCAGGGATTGTGCTCATTTTGTATAGGGGAACCTAAAGCTCAGAGAAGTCAGGCAACCTGCCCTAGATCACATACCTAGAGTGGGGGCCCCAGCATTTAAACCAGGACAACCTGAACTTAAGGTCTATCGTCTCTCACCCTGCATGCTAAAGCTGTGTGCCTTCAAGAGTAAGGTGGGCATGTGATGAGTTCTGAGTCACAGGCTAGTATACCACACAGGCCAGGAAAGGATGGGAGGACTCACTTTACAGCATGGTGGAGGAAGATGGGCACATACCACAGGGCTCTTGTCCTGCTATGTCCAGACTCCTGTTGCCAGCAGTCAGGAGACGCAGGACCCACAGGGGAGGGCAGGCTGAGGGCCACTATTTCTGCCCTGCATGTGTGCAGCGGTGTGCCTGCATGGTCACACAGTACAAGTCCTCTGGCTTCACTATGTACCCTCCTGTGCTATATACTTAAAAAATCAAAGGGCTCGGGCACACTACTGCCTCTTTTGGTTAGGGTTTTACACTGCCAAAGGCAGTGAGAAATGGAATGTCATGTTGAACTGACAAGAAAAACAAACTTGTGTGGGAGGAGGAAATATTTTCCCAGGCAGGAGGGAAGCACCTTTGAAGCCTGCTGCTAGCAGCCCATGAAAATGCTGACACGGTCGAGGCACTCAGGTGTTTGCTCTGACCTCTGGGCCCCACGCAACTCCAGGAAGACTGGGTTTCGTCCCATCTGAAGTTAGCAGAACATACTGAGGGCTTGGGAAGTGACAAGTTTGCTGAGTGAGTTCCGTGGCTGGGCTGGGCCTCACGTGGTGGGTGTGGGTTCCTGGTTTCACCTTGAGGCACCCAAGAAGAAAGGCAGGTGCACAGGCCACGGTGCCCTGCCTACCTTCAATGATGCACAAACTAGGTACCTACTTCTCAGGAATGCATCCTGATTAAAACTTCTCAGTGCCAGCAGTGTGGCCTCAAGTTCAGAGAGAGGGGAGAGCATTCCCGCACCAACACACAGGTTCTGCCACTACTTCAGTCAGTGACAGCCAGCTGGAGCTGTGTCCTGTGCTTGGGGTGACTCCCGGCCATGGCTTTTCACAGTAAGTCCTGGTCCTGTGGTAGACCCTGGAGGTTCTGGGGCCCCTGCAGCCTCCCAGCTTGAGGTACCTCCACTTCAAGGCCCCAGACCCTCCCCCAAGAGCAGTAGTCCACATATGCACCCCAGAGACTCCAGGGCCCAGACAGCCCGCAGGTCTGGGAGGGCAGAACAGTATACTCTCCTCCCAACCCGGAGCCAGACAAGACCCTGACAGGGCCAAAGGTTTGTGGACTGAAACCAAACTGGAAATGCTAGTTTGTCCAGTTTCCACTGCCCTGCTTTTGGTAGGGCACTCCACTGACCAGCTCCTGCCCTGGTGTTTGCTGCTGCCCAAAACCTAGTCTAGTTTTAGCTGGACTCTTCACCTTGGACACCCTCTGCTGCCCTGCCTGCCATGTGCCCCATGAAACCAAGCCCCTTTAAGTGACCAGATACACCTAAACTAGATCTTACCCTGTGGGTCCTCTAAAGAGACCTGTGACTCCCTGCTCCCCCCACACCATGTCAGATCATGTGAGCACACCAAGGCAGACCTGTTGTGCATCCCCAGCACTGCAGTTTACAGGACCCAGCACTGCCCTGGCCTGGGCAGCTTCCAGCCCCAGGAAAGACATGCATCAGCAAGGCCATGGCTTGGGAGACTAAGCCTGCAGGTGGCCAAGTGTCACAGGTGACCATCCTGTTACGGGGGGCTGATGGGGGTGGAAGGTTGCATGCTGGGCAGAGAAACGCAGGAGGGCCATGTGCTTCTACCCCTTCAGAACACATCAGGGCACTGAAAGATGCTCTCTGGATAGGACGTAGGCCTGGCACAGGATAACTGACCCTTCACATACTGGCCTGCCTGTCACTGAGATGGTCTGCACAAGTCAGGACTGGGCCTGGGCCTGGGCCTGGCAACCATGCTTCTCCTGGCACCTCCACACGTGTGACGCCAGAGGGGCACCCTTTGAGGCCCCAGACCCTCCCCCAAGTGCAGCAGCCCTCATATGCACCCCCAGAGGCTCCAGCACCCAGATAGCCTACAGGTCTAGGAGGGCAGAACAATACAAATAAGGGGAGACCAGGCAAAGGGGATCCTCAGGGCTCCAGTTTCATCCCTTTTGCTGCTGTAGGTAGCTGACAGGCACACACCAATCTATTTTGGCTACTGGTTCTACAGCCCACCAGAAGGGCCAGTAGCAGAACTACAGTGGTACAAATCTTGAAGCTGGGGTTCAAAGGCAGGCCTATCACCTCCTCCCTGGGCCTCCGCAGGGAGTGGCTGATGAAGGCAGCACGGCCGGACAAACAGAAGGGAAGCTGACAACAGAAGGAAGGAGACAGACAAGTGCCACCTCCGCTCAGAGACCTCCACAGCCATCCAGAGTCACCTGCCCTGTCAGCCAACCCACTCTACTCTCCAATGAAGTGATAGCTTTTAAGGCTATACATTTGCCACACTCAATGGTAGAAGCTCTAGCCCCAACTTAGGCCTTTTTTGGATGTTGGAGAGGCAAGACAAAGAGAGGGACAGGGACAGAGCTAATGATGTTCCTTGAAGATCCTCAGGACCATAAACATGGTCTACTCACTTCCTGCAGGATGGTCAGTCATCACCACCCCTGGGACCAAGCACTGGAGTGCACCAAGCTTGGACAAGAAGAGCCATCTCTCACTAGTTCTCTTTAATTCAGGTAGGCTCTGTGACTGCTGCGAGGGGAACAGGAGGGAGAGGTCATCTCCACCCGAGCTATCCTGTGAACGTAGACTTTGTGCCCAATTCTGCAATTCCCCTATAAGGGGGGACTATCCTAGAACAGCTCCTGGTGCCACAGTGCCACCACACAGGGTGGTCATCAGGCCCTATGGCACCTTTGGGTTGCCATACCCACACCAGCGAGCTGGGCCTCACTCTTCTGTCTCATAGGCTCCTTGTGGGCCAACAGGGTGATTCAGATGGGACATTATCCTCATGGTGCCAAGGCACGCACTGAAGGACCTGCTGCTGTTTTTGGAAACTGCAACCACAGGAAATAAGGGGAGAGCAGGCAATGGTGACCAAACTCAGAACATGCTCACTCCAGCATCGAGGTAGAGAGGTTCGAATGCAGCAGTCCCAGGCAGCAGTGCTGCATCCAGTTGCAAGTCTCAGTAGAGCCAGTGTGGCTACCAGCCCAACAGCTGCTTACCAGCACACTCTAACACTGGTGCCCACAGCTGGCTGTGTAGCCTTTCACATGTAAGAGAAGGGCCCACATGCAGGCCATCAGGGTGAGCCCACACTCATCAGTGGTGCTGGCCAGGATGGGGCAAGAGTGTGGCTTCAAGGGCAGACTTCACAGAAACAACCTGGGAAATCCTACCATTTCTCTCTGAATATGAAAATGGTCACAGACTTTAAACCTAAATTTTAGAAAGTATTTTTCTGCTTGCCCAGAAAAATGTCAACAGGCAGCACTCAGTACCTAAGCATTGGCTAGGTCCGAGGAAAGCCACAAAGGGCACTGCAGGTATGGACCACAGCTCACGTGCTCTCAGAGGACGACGTCAGTCTTCGCAGCCTGCCCTGTGGCACATACAGGGTCGCACTGATGAGTCTGGAGTAGGAGAATTGCACTGGGACCAGGCAGCCTTCGCAAGCTTCCCAAAGGACACAGAGACAATGCTGGGGGGTGAACAGCCAGCCCAGGTTCAGATCCGAAGCTCCTGGCCCCCATGTGGAGGCCACCAGGGCTGTCCACCTCCCAGCTGGCTGGTCCTTAGTTTCTTACGTGATGGCTGTCTCAGTTACTCTTCTCTCGTTGCTGGGACAAATACTTGACACTCAAAATCAGGGAAGGAAAGGTTTATTTAGCTCACAGTCAGTGAAGGTTTCAGTCCATACTCAGCTGGCACCAAGGCAAAGCTGCATATGGCAGAGAGCAGCCTTTCATGGCAGCAGCAAAGAGCAGAGAGGTAGAGGGCACGCAGCAGCTCCGGTGGCTAGATGCTTTCCCCTCCTTACACTGTAATGCAAATTATCTGCCCCAGGGTAGGTACAGCATCCACACCCACAATAATCAACCACAAACTCCAGAAGCCGCCCCACTGCATGAAGCTTTGGGGGGACACTTACACGCACTGGCCATGGCCCTGAGCTCAAGACAGCACTGATGCATCTATAGGCTCATCTGGTCAAGTGTCTGGACCCAGCAGGTGCCATAACCATGTGTGGGTGAAGGCACGCTGGGCAGTGGTGCCCCCACCACGCCCCTTTTGGCGTGCCTCCTTCTTTCCCTGCACTACTGCACACTGTGACATGTGCTATGTCTTCAGAGCCAGCTCCCTCAGCCCTGACTCCACAGCCACTCCCATAGCTCTTGGTTAGGCCTCCCAAACTCCACTCTGACCCTGAACAACCCTAGAAACCAGGTTACCTATCAAACACAGCTGCCAAGGACCTAGGTGCTTAGAGGCCTCTGAGTTTCTTGTGGCCTGGTGGTATCAGGGTTTAACCTTAAAATGTAGGTTGGAGGAGTTCACGTCCTCAGAGTCTAGCATGGCCAGGGCTTTGGGGCTTCTTTTGTTTATCCTTCCGTGACTGGGTACCAGTGAAGCATGGGAACAGTGCACCCTACTGAGATGGCCCAGGCCGGTCACCTGGCACAGAAAGGCAGGCTTTTCTCATCCTACCCAGTGGATACAAGGTTACCCATTGAGGCTTGAGCTTCAGTGGTGGAACATGCCTTCGTCCCACCTCAGTAAGCAAAGTGTTCATCCACCATACTGCTGCATGGGACTCATGAAGAAGGGTCACACAGCAATCATGCAGTCTGGCTTCAGGCCACAGCCCAACCGCTGATAGTCCCCACCCTGAGGTGGTCCCCACTTCCCCAGCAGCTCACCTGGTCCTGACTGCCCACCCCACCATCTCTCTCCAAAGAAATCACAGGAGCCTCAGGTAACCAAACACCTGTGGGTGTGCCTGGCCACAGCCAGGGTGCTGCCAGGGCACTGCAGGAACCTCGAATCTGTCCACCAAAGCATCAGAACCAGGTATGGGAGAGGCAGGCAGAAGGGTGGTGCCCAGAACTGCATAAGCCACAGGGCAGGAGGAGCCCAGGAAGACAAGGCACACCAGGAACCACACCACATCTTCATTCTACTGCTCTGGACTGTAAAATCCCAGCCCACCAGGAGATGAAGGTGCCTGAAGCTGGGCCATCTCAGTAATGGGACACAGCCCGCAGAGCTGCCTGAGACAGGGTGACAGTACTCTTTGTTTCAGCAGGTCAGCAAGAAAAGCAAACACTTCCCACGGCAGCCCTGGTGAACAAGGGGTGCCCCTCCCACCTAAGCTGCCCCCATAAGCTGGTTGCCAGTGCGGCACAGGCTGCCCCTGGGACAACTTGCACAGGCAATTCCCAGCAAAGCACTAAACAAACACGTCGGTCCCTAGTAAATAATTTGTGTTTTTTTCCAGGCAAAAGTTGAACAACAATGGTGGGACCCGGAAGGCTCCCCATGCACAGGAAACACTCACTGTGTCACTATGCGTCCATAGCTGTGTGAGGTCACGGAGACACTCGGGCATGTGTGGCAGCTACTGTTCACAAGGGCATTTTTGATAAACTGGTACTTTGCAGGGGGGGGGGGAGCCAGGGGGCTGGGAAAGTGGGCCTATGAATGTTTAACAAAGGTCTGAGACGGAACCGGAACTCACATTCTTTCTCTCAATAGACAAAGCCTGCCACATCCAGATTATGTTTGTATTCTTGGACAAAAATTCAAAACATTAATAAAGTCATGAGAACGAGTTCTTCGTGGGAAATGTGCTGCATCCTTGAGTGACCTTGGAGGATTTCAGAAGTTGGAGCCATCAGGCCGAGACCACAGACACGAGGACAGGGGTGCCACTCTGCACACCCCAGGTTCAAGTACAGGCTGCTGAGGGTTTGCATGGGGGAGGGGGGCACCTCCATGGGGTGGCACACAAGGCTGCAAGGAACAGTCTAGAATCGTTGGACTACAGGAAAGGTAGAGAGGGTAAAATGGAATAAGATGTTCAGGTGGGTGTTCTGGTTACTACTGCATGTCCCTGGTATGAACAGGGAAGGAAGTGGCTGCTGCTGAGCTATCACCTTGTCACCCACGTGATTACACCACCCACTACTCACCAAGCTACTTTCTAGAGAACCAACATTCTCAGAAGCCTGTGGGACAGAAGGGCTTGGGGGAGTGTGGCCCTGGGCTCTGCCCCATTTTCTCAGGACTCTGGAGTTAAATCCTAGAATGAGTGGACAGAAGCTCAGGGTCTAGGACTCCCAGGTGTGCAGACTGCTGGTCCAGACCTCACTGTGGGAGGCAGGTACCACCACCTTGGGATCAGTAAAGAAGCAAGTTTAGAGGAGAGGGATGTGCTGCGAAGCGGTGTGGGGAAGTCCACACACAGCTCCCTGCTGGCAGCAGCGGTGCACACGGTCTGTCAGTGTGGCCTCCTGCCCTGTGGCAGTCAACCTTCCTGCAGGCTCCATGAACCTGACGCCAGCAGGTTCAGAATGGTCTTTCCTTCGGTAAAAGAAATCTCCAGCTCCTTATGCTGGCCTGTGCTCTGCTCTGCTCTGGGAAGTAAACAGTCGACTCAGCTGCCCACAAAGGGCTTCTAACTGCTCTGGGAGAGACTGTTTCTATTTTCAAACAAGGAGGAGCCTCGACTACATTAGATGCACCTAGCCAGATCCAAGCAGGACAGGGACCATCTACAAAAATGCGTTCCTGCTGTTTCGCTCTGCCTCTGTGTCTGGCTGTTGGGGATCTTTGCTTACTGGTGAGCTCAGACATGAGTGGCTCTCTGCCTGACTGTCAAACTGACCACCCTTATGTCTCTTTAGATGTTTAGGGATCAACATGTGGCTCAGTGGTAACACACCTGGTTAGCATGCACAAAGCTCTAGGTTCAATTCCTGGCACCACAAAAAAGAAAAAAAAAAAAATTCCGTGGTTGAGTAAGCAATCTCTCAGCTCCATTACAGAAGCTTCTTAGAGATCACATGATTAGTGGCATGTCTGGCTGCCCAACCTAAAATCACAAGTCAAAGTCAGCCAACACGCTCTGCTCCCTGAACAGCTGGCGTCATCAGTATCAATGCCAACAGCCACCAAGGAAGCAGGTTCCTGTGACCCATTCTTTCAAGAAGAGGGAAAGGTCTTCAAATTCAGTATTACTCAAAACCCATCTACTGGTCTGACGTGCCAATCCCAGACTTCCTTTTGGATAGGGACAGAAGAAATAAAGATAGTAAACATAGGTAGAAAAGAGGTAAGAAAAATCATTATTTACTTAAAAATTTTACTTTTAAGAACTGCAGCTTCAGAACACAATCCAGGTTACCCAAGGTTAAAATGACCTCTTCCCTTCCAGAAAATTGACTCCAACATTTCCTTAAGTTCTCAAAGATCTAGTAAGTCTACACTGATTAGGTCCATGTTTTTTCACTTGTTAACTTGAGCCTATGCTATTCCCAATAGTACAGATTCACAGATCCCCAGACTCCCAATGCTCAAGGAAAGGGCACTATTCAATGGGTACCATATTGCTAAACTTCAAATGTATGCAAACAGTTTGCATTCTAAAGTCACCCACTAACATGTAACCTGATAGACACTAGGAATACAAGTACTGGGTCTGTCTTGTGCACACCCTGGGGACTACACAATATCCCCAACTGTAACACATCTCATGTAGAGTGTCTGCACTGACTTCTGAGTGTGTACCTCTTTAACTCTGCCATATATATCTACTTATGCTTTTCACGGACTCATCTTGAAAATCATTCTTCTGTGACCAAAGTTGGTAAACCTACTCTGTGGGTAAGGGGCCTGAAGTCCCTGTATCTTCCTGGTAGGGGAAGCTTCTTGGACCTCCTTTGGTGACACTCTGAGGTCCCGTAAGTCTGAGA
>NDGM011164011.1:0-11113 GCA_002564305.1 Octomys mimax | reverse complement strand
GCGTTTGCCGGGCAAACGCTTATTCTACCTAGCCATCTCCCCGGCCTCTAATTCTTCTTATTTTGTAACAGCTTTTTCTAGGATTAAGCACTTTCATTAAGTTTGGCAGTATGAATGAAATAAGAGACATGCATATGTTTTAGTTAGAGAAATAAATGACATGATTAATAGTTATTAATGCACAAGATAGACCATACAAAGTGAGAACAAAAAATACAGTATGAAAAAAATACAGTATGTTTTTAAATTCTAAAAGTTTATTAAAGAAAGGGATACATGATCATTAATCCCCCTCAAAATATTGCCCATCAGTTCAAGCACATCCTGTTGTTTTTGTTTGTGGCCCTTTCTGAAGCAGTTCTGTAAGTCCTCTTTTACAAGTATGTGCTTTTAGTTATATTGTTATGGCTACCAATATAACTGAGTTATTTCCTTGCAAGGAAGATCAAGACTGGAGTGTGGATATTTGGGTGAAATTCACCTTAGTGTTTACATTTCATGTTCGCTTTGACTTTGGAGAAGAGCAAGAATTGGCTTTGTGGCAGCCCTGGTGAATAAGGCCGAAGGGCACACAATGTTTTTCTGAGTCTGCCTTTTTAGTGAATGGCACGCAGCAACAGCATTCACTGTGTTTTTGATCACCCTCAGAAAGATACTCAAAAAAAAGGACTGTGAGAAACACTTTAGAAAGTGACAAAAACAATGGGAAAAGTGTGCTCCAAGTAAGGAGGATGATTTGGAGGGAGATTAATGGCAGGATGCCTTTTACTATAATTAGTTTTTAAACTTTAGCATTCGCAATGTATGTTGACCACTCCTTAAATTTGAGTGTTTGACTCAGGTTTTACTTCTTTGCATGTGGTAGGTACCATAACAGCTTAAGAATGAACTGTGATTAGTTGGGAAATTATATGTCTTAAGTTTTAGAGGATGTGAAGCTACCACCTAATTCATGTAGATGCTTCTTCTCTAATACTATAACTTAATCAGATGTTAATGCCCAAGGCAGTGCTGTTCAATTTATTTCAGCAGGATTTTAGATACTGAGAGTAAGAACAGACATTAAAAAAAGAAAATTAAGTATTTATAGCAAAATACTGTTTGGGAATTTCCTTTCAAACTTGTAGTTTAATAATATCACAGATTTTCTGACTTAATTGACTTTGCATCGTGGTTTACTCTCTTTTTTTCTGTGTGTCTCTCCCTTTAGATAAGAAATGTTGAAACCAATCAATGTTTAGACAACATGGGCCGGAAGGAAAATGAAAAAGTGGGTATATTCAATTGTCATGGCATGGGAGGAAACCAGGTAAACTCTTTTTTTTATCAATTTAATAATCCAGGGGAAAAATACTGTTAAAATTATTAGTGTAGATCATGGCTCACAAGCTTGTAACAATAATTTCTTAGTTTAGTAAACAGACCTCCAAACCAAGAATTAACTAGGCTATTTTATGATCACAAGTATGCTGCAAAATTAAAGCAAAGGGTAACACTTTCAGTGAACATACATTTAAGAAAAGATGGCCAGATATTTTATACCCATTTCACTTTATCATGATGAGAAAATTTTATTCTACAGTTACTCTCTGATTTTTCTATTGATTTTTATGTGTATCAGAATTTCTATAAGTTTTGAATTTCATTACATTTTTTAAATACATGATTTAGCCCTGAGAGTTGAATAAAACCCTAGGAAAAAAATGTTTTATTTGTGTCAGTCCAATTCTCAGAAACTTAGCAGAGTTTAAGAAAGATTCTTGTTTTCCATTTGAGTCCTAAAAAGTATTTCTGCAAGGTTCTGTGGTTGTGACTCTTCTGTCTTGCCGAGCCTTGCTTTATGGTGACTTTGAAAGGAAGATTTTAGAATTTCTGGAAAATGCTTACAAGGCAAAGCTTGAGATAGCTGGGAATGAGTTTGTGCAGAAGTTGATGAGAATCCCAGCACTGAGTTCTTTCTAAGTGGTAAAATTTCTAGGCTAGCACAGACTGAGTTTGCAGAGGTAGCCCATCTAGCATGCATGGATTCAGGCTGAGCAGTGACTCTGCTGCTGTAAAACAAGGACAGTGGCACTATGGAGCTTTAATCCCATACTTTACAGGTGGTATCTATGTGACACCATGTGATTCAGTGTTTTCCTTAAAAGCAAAGCAATCAGTAATTAAAAGCCCAAGTAGGTTTCTCAAGTTTCAACTTGTACAAGACAATATTTAAACTAAATCTCTATATTATAGCATTTGAGAAAATGAGTTTATGGTGGAAGATCACAGAAACAATAGTATAGGCAGAAGAAAGAAAAATATTTTAGATGATCCAGCTCATTGTTATATTGATTCACAATAACTGGAAGGCCTGTGCTGCCACAAACCAAAGACATTTTAGTAAATTCATGTAAAAATTATAAAAGCTTGAAGAGAGAGAAAAAGAGGAGGTGAAGGGAACAGGGAAAGAATTAAGCCATGTCATGCACCTATAGCAATACGCCACATTGACTGTAATCTTGTGCATTTCAAACATGTACAAATAAAAATGAAAATTAGGAAAACAGAAAAGAGAAGTTGTGGAATTTAATTTTCTCTCTTAATTTTGAAAGAGTCAAATGTGGACAGTTGTTTAGGTCATGAATGATTCCATGAGGAAACCACGATATCTATGTGTTCATTGTGGGATGCCTGTAGTGGTCTGTTTTCACATCATCAGCTGGTCAGAGTTTGCTGAAGGTTTTGCACATAGTGTGCCCACATTCAGGATGGGAAAAGTGTGGTGAGGAATAACTCTAAGAGACATGTCTGCTTTTTATTAGGAAAAACAAAAACCTCCTAGAGGCTTAACATTCCTCTGTGTATTATGTATGTGTTTTTGACCAAAAATATGTTACTTGAATATACCTAGGTACAAAATCCCAGGATGTTCAGCCTTAGACTTAGAGAGCTGCTTCTCACAGGTCATTTGTAGCATATGTTGGATGGACATTCAGAGCCGGCTACTACAGTCCATGTTAATAGGTGATGGGAAAATCCCAACTAATCATCTATACCATGACATGCATAAAAAAATTCCATATGATCTCACTCTAATTCTAATATACACTTAAATGAGAGAAAAGTACCTCAGATACATTACCTTTAAAAATTCAATAAGGTTACTATTGAAAAGGATAATCATATGCTCATATTTGTGTGCATGACACACCGTATACCCAGATTATAAGTATTAAATACTGCATTATTTATTTATAAAATTTCAAACACCCAGAAATAAGCTTTTCCAATCTCCTATAACTCAATCTTCCTTCCCGGAACCTGGTACAGTTCTGGTGATTTGAGAGGCACATAATAAACTGGGCAAATTAACAGCTGAGGGTCTCTGTGGTTCAAACAATGGGCTTTTACATTCAGTACCTTATAGACATTGTCAAGGAATAATTTTAGCTATTGTCATCATTAAAAATGTTTCAAAAATCAATCTTAGAGAATCACAATTTGAGTGAAAAAATAAGCAATAAACAAGAAAACATTCCTACATGCATTCTAGTACCTTTACATTGTCAACTGAATAAGTGAGAAACTGAAACCATATTTATTTTTCAACATATATAAATATGTAGTAGTATTATACACATATTTATAAAACTAAATATCTATCAAAAGGCAAATAGTTACTTAAGCATTAATGCATATGTGTGGAATATACTATAGCTTCAAAAGTAGTCAAAGAAAGCACTGAAAATACAAAATGGGAAAGAAACATCTAGAGTGCTTCTTACTTTCAATGATCTTATTTATCAAAACCATATATGAACATTTTTCTGTATTTTTATAATACTTACAAAAGTGTTATAATTTACTAGAAATGTATTGTAATCTGGAATATAGATTGTTCTAAAGAGAATAAATCTAAAAAGAAGTTGGAATGGAAATTTTCACTTTTACTTCCATTTTACATATATTTACTACCTTCATAATAATAGTGGAGACGTAAGAATAAAAACACATTTTATAATATCACCAATCTGAGCAATTTATGGATAAGGTACTCAATGTTTTAACTTTAATGTTTGTCTATGAAATGTATAAAAGATTTGTCTCAAATCTTGTGTCTTGTTACTAATCTCCTGTTTCTCCTATTAGTCCATTGGCATCAGCCATTTTCTTGTTATTTCCACTATGTTTTCAATTATTTCTTATTTTGTTTCTAAAAGTAAAAACTAAAATGTTCATTCAGTTCCCCATACTGAAGATAAAAATGCAACTTCCTTTAGTATTGTTTAGCTGCAAGCACTGACCTGCCCCTAGTGCTGTTCTCACAAATACATGTTATGAAAAATGCAATCACAAAAATCCCTATAATTAAGACTTCAGCTTTGACAGAAGTCGGTATTTTCAGCATGATTAATATGTAGTAGCTGGTTTAGATCTTTCTTTACTCACTTTAACAATGAACAGAGTTTAGAATTTTATTCTCAAAATTCCCTGTTTATATTGCTATTCTTTTATGTTACAAGGGAAGCAGCATCTATTTTTGTGGTTTAGTTTTAAAATTTTACAAGTACTGTAGCTCCCAACCCATAAAATTCTTCATATTCCTTCTCTAGTCTTTAGAGAAAAGCCATAACAAATGTTCAAATACTTTTTGACTCAGGAAGAAATTATTATTTGGGAGTTTTTGAAATATGTTTTTTAAATTATCAAAAACACAAATGATGCGAAGATGAATCTGTGGAAGCTTTTGTAAATGAAATACTATTCTTTAAAAAAGCTAGTATGGAAATGTTCCTAAATTTGAAATAATCATCTTGAGGTACTCTTTTTTGACTCATGAATGAAGTTATCTACTTGTTAGAATAATGGCAAAATTAGGCCCTCTGTTTCTATCTTTTCATGAAATGTTTTCATTGGCAGGTAATGTCTTGTGGATAAACATTTCAGACAGAATTAAAGAGGAATTCCATTTGTTTGATATAAATTTTTACAAGTGAAGGAAGAAACTTACTCCTTTAGTGATATAAAGTTTCTAGAAGTTGTGAGGTAATCGTCTACATGTCTCAAAAGATGAGGTGGTCTCCTGAAAGCCATTTCCTGTCATATCTTCGGCCCCATCTCCTCTCATCAGCTCTGAAATCTGTACCTAATTAATGATTGTGAACTTTTCTACAAGCATCTCAAACTCATCTGTTTCCTAACTGGAGCTTATTTTCTTCCCCTTGACATAGTCATCCCAAATTTAAATCTAATATAAAAAGCTGTACTAGTAGAGTCTGATTGGTCACAAAATCCTGAAATTTACATGTAAAAATATTTCTCCTGTCCTACTTCACAATCCCTTTATATTGAAGGACTCCACCTTTGTCTTAGCCTATGTCTTCTTTAAACTTTGTTATTTGAATATGTCTATGACTACATCATTTATATTGTATTGGGAGTTGAAGTTTCCTCAGAATTCCTGAAGAGGAATTCTCCACAGCCCAAAAACTGAAATCGATGTTGCTCAGTACGGCACACAGCGCTCCCCATAGTTTAGTTTCTGCACTAACTGCACTTCTACTTTGATCTACCTTGACGTTTCAGTAGTCTCTTGTGCTGAACATGCCTGGTTGATGATTTCCCATTCCTTTCATGCCTAAGAATTTTCAAATTGCTGCAATGTACTGATACAGTTCCCCAATTTCATGACTGAATCTATCCTTTTTATCCACAAGCTTAACAATCATTTAGTTTCTCCTCTGCTAGCTATTGGATAACAACTTCTTAATCTGCCCACAACATATTTTTAATGGAAAAATTACAGTTTTTCAGCTAGATTCTCCTCTTGCCTAAAAAATAGTATTACTTGTAAATTTTCATTTTTATAGACTAGACCCAATGTCCTTGTGCCTGGAGTCTGCTAAGTACCCATACTTCTTTAAAAGTGTGTCCAGATAGAAATTTGTTAAGTTAAAGTTATGCAACACTATATGGCTTTTAATATATAGTGACAGATGGTCTTTTAAAAAATATTACCATATTTTTAAAAGGACTAATAGCTGAAATAAGAAGTGATCCTCGGACAGCTCTAAATCTGCACTATCTTCTATTCTCACAAGCATCTTTGAAGTACCTTGTGTTATTGTCCTGGTTTCATGCCAGGTAGACTTATGGAAACTGAGAAATTAGTAGAATGATTGAGATAGTAGAGCCAGTTTGAACCAAAGTCTGTTTGATTCCACATCAACTTTATATCCATTGTATCTGGACTAATTCCTAATCACATGCCTCCAGTTTGTTATCATAGTGGCCAATCCTGATGCTTTATTAAACATTTTTGTTACAAATTTGTTAGTGTAGTTTGGAAGGGGAATTTACTGTTTTTAAATCATATTCCTATCATTATCATTGCATTTAAGGATTTAAAAACTAGCATTTAAACACTAAAAGTGCTATCACAAATTTCTTAGATTTAGTTTTGTTTATGTCTCCAATGTGAGATTTTTCTCATTATCTTTAATGATACTTCATTAAATAAAGTTTTACCCTATGGCATGCACATTGCAAATATTTTTCTGACTTTGGCTTTTTGTGTATACTGTCTTCATATGCATATGTTAAAATACTTTATATATACCAATTTTTTTTATTTCTCATTTTGGCATTGAATATTCTTTTGTAATGAGTGGTTTTTAGATATCTACACCATCTTTAAAGAATCAGTATCAAAATGATAATTTTTTACCAATCTTATTGGCATGTATTGTATCTATTCATATATTGATAGTACTTTTTAACATTTATATTAAACTGTTCGGGGGACTGGCGAGATAGCTCAGTGGTCTAAAGCATCTGCTTAGGCAAGCTTAAGCAGGTGCAGGGGACTGAAGTTCGATCCCTGGCACCACATGCTGAACCAGTTCTGCCCTGAGATGGCAGAAGAAAGAACAAAGAGCGAGAGCAAGAGCAAGAGAGGAAGGAAGGAAGGAAGGAAGGAAGGAAGGAAGGAAGGAAGGGCCAGCCAAATAGCTCAGTGGATTACCTGCAAGCAAGCACAGGGGCCCGAGGTTCAATCTCCCAGCCTGCCCTTCTGGCCCCACCCCTGGGGCACTTTGAGACAGCAATTGAGACTGGGTGTGGTGGTGCATGCCTGTAATCCCAGCACTTGGCAAGCTGTAAATAGGAGAATCGCTACGAGTCCAATCTAGTAGTGAGACCCTGAACACCCTGTAGACCCTTCCCTAAAATACAAAAAAGAAAGAAGGAAAGAACAAAAGAACAAAAGAAAAAATGTTTATGATTTGGTACATGTCAGACTAATAAATTATTTATAAAATAATTAACTTATTTTGAAATAAAAAATCTATATATAGCTTTTAAAATATGTTTGGTGAACATTTCCCTGTGAACTGCAACTCATTTTTAATCAAAAATGCAGCTTCCATATGCAGTCTGCTTCATTTCAAAGACAAAAATTGTAAAGTGGTAGAAAAATACATTTTTAGAAAAACTTTGTAATTTTTTTTTCTCCTTAGATCCACTGATTTGGAGAGAGCTAAAAGGAATACAGATAGAGGCATTCTATATAATTTATTGCAGTAAATGATTCAGAGTCATTTTTCAAGACAATAAGTCTTTTAGGGAAGCTTATGCTATCCATTTATTAAAATCCTGTGTTCTGTCTGAGTCAGAGTATCATTAGGTATTAACTAACTTCTATAGAAGTGTCTTCTCCCTCTCTACAGTGTAATTATTCATACTTAAGAATAATGTAATCTGATGGTAGCTATATTAACAATTTTGAAAATAAACACTGACTCTTCTGATTACAAATTCTCTCCCAGAAGAAATGTAATGATTTCAGTAATGCATTCTAAAATACTCACAGATTAAAATGAATTCATTCAACAGATATGTATTTATATTAAAGTTTGCATTTTCATAAATACTATAATTGTTTAGAACCCATTTAGACAGCGATTGAGTCCCCTTTTAAAGTTTGCATAGTGAAATTAAAACTTGTAAAGGATTTCACAAAATAAATTTGCAAGGGAAATTAAATGGCCTATGAAGAAGGAAGGAACACCATCTATCCAGTAAATATTTGAAAGAATTGGATATATGCAAGCTGAAAGGAAGCAAGATTATCACAATTTCAATAAGAAGAGAAACTATTCCAGGAGCATTTCAATTGCTTTAGTGCTTTGTGGAGAGAATTTTTCTGGGTTTTGCTGGCTTTATGATGCTACCCAGAGACTAAAATATACTGAAGGTGGAATGGTTACTTAGCATGTTTAGGCTACTTTAAGAAAAATATAAATTGGGTGACTTATGAACAACAGAGATCTACTGTTCACAGTTCTAGAAGTCAGGAAATCTGAGATCAAGATGTTTGGAGAGTCATTGGATCAGGCTTGTTCTCTGGTTCAAAAATCATACCCTTCTTGGCTGTGTCCTCAAAAGTGACTAGCTAGCCCTTGAGGGTCTCTTCTATAAGGATACTTAGTGATAGGTTCCATCTGAGTACAAATTGCTGAATTATCATGGTTCTGATTCAACATAGATGAATCGCTAAAACAACAACTTATCTTCCCAATGACTACTTCCTACACCCCAGTCCTGGATACCTTTCCTGTGCACACAAAGGACCACCCAGTCAACTACCTAGTTGTCACTAATCCTGCCCCTCAAACTCTGCCCCTATCAAAAATCCAAAAAATCTCAGCCCTTCTGTCTGAGGTCAAAGGATCCTACCATCTCCCTGTGATTAGTACTCTCTATATCCTCGTCAATGGCAATAAAGTCTTTCCCATCCCTTTCTTTCTCCTTTGTTTTTTGTTTTTTTTTTTTTTTGCCACACCAAAAGTCCTAACACTTAGCCCACTCATGACTAAATGGACAATATAATATTGTCCACCTTCTAGTACTACTGTACTGGGAGATAAATTTTGACAGATGAACTAAGGAGTTTGAGGTCACAAACATTTAGATTATAGAAAATGGTCCACATAACACACCAGCCCTGCCCTTGGGCTCATTGAGCTGGCCACTGAGTCTGGGCATGGTGGATCATGCCTATGATCCCAGTGCTGGGGAGGCTGAAAACAGGAGGATTACTACAAGTCTGAGCTGCATAGTGAGACCCTGTACCAAATACATTATTAATTAATTAATTTAAAAAGAAAATAGTAATTTGTCTGAATCATTCATCCAAGGTAAACCTCATTATTGTAATTCATAATCTAGAATGTATATATAACATTAGTCGATAAAAATGTCAAAAAAAAGACAAACTTTTGACATAGACTCATTTATTGAGTGGTTTTGAGCTCTCATCCTTAAGTCCCTTAAACCAAAAATTAGCAATTTTTCACATAAATTCAAGGATGGCCTGCCATCATGAGATTGGTTTGATGTCAACAAACCTCTATATATAAGTTCATTCATATAGTGAGTCTGTTATCTCCATGCTATTTCATGCATTTTTTTCTTAATTTTTTACTAGGAAATCGATCCTCTCAAATTTATATATAAAGGACCTCCAAATGCTCATCGATTCTTGGGCTTCTTCCCATTGTTTCACACTGAATTATGCACATTTCTACTTCAATGACCAAACACAGCCTCAAGTTTAGTATGCACATGTACCTCATCCTTCATCCAAAACCTTTCTATTCTCCAATCTCTGCATTAATTTGGCTTCGTGTTTTGCACTGTCACTGCTCTCCCTAATCTAGACAGTAAGCCCTATGAATTCTCTTACTAATCCTTTTCTAGTTCTTTCCTCTTCCATTAAAAATTCTGCCTCCTAAATCTGGGCCTCGATCAGCTTACACTTGAAATCTATGATAATTTTCAATGTTCTTTCTTCCTATCTGCAGCCTATCTTCTTTATGTCATCCTTCCAAATAAGAAAGAAATGAATACTTGCCCAAAATCTGTTTTATAATTGCATCTTCTGTTACGCACAACTTAAACTTGATTCCATTAACTCTGTTGATCTTGGCAAGACTTTGAGAGTTTTGTTAATTATTTTATCACAACTGTCTTTTCATAGAAACATTTGTTATAAGTTTTCCCCACTTTTCTGACATGTGAATTCTTATTGAGAGAAAGAACACTTCTGTGTAAGAGGATCAGAGGGGTCCCTGAAAGTGGGCTGTGCACTAAGTGCTGCCCTTCTCATGGTGCTGTATTGAGTGAAGCCGTGAAGTGAGGTGGGCTTAAAGTGGGGCAGAACTATAACCAATCAATTAGATTACAAGAATGGTCACTTATGTAATATTGATCCCATATCAAATCATAGGATGAGTGTGTAGTGGGACAAAATATGGACAATCAATAAGTATACAACAAGTATAGTTGCTAGGATAATATTGATTAAATGGAGATCAAATTGGGGAGCAAAGTCACACAGGAAGTGTACACAGGATGGATGAAGCTTTCCTTGAAGGGAGAAGTTAAGGAGATTTGGTCCTTTGCCCCAAGGTGATTGACATCTACTTAGCATATCAATCACAGCTACTGGTCCCCAAGGGCTAGAAATGGGTGAGTAGTTCTTTGTCTTGAAGCTTGGCCTTGAATAAATGCACCTCCAGCCATAGTTGCCTTCCTCATTGACCTCTTGAGGTGGACCAAGCCCTGTAGACTGCCTACAATATTTCAACCTAACTTAGCTATCTATAACATTTTCCCCTCTGAACAGGATGATTATGAATATTGCCAAGAAAGCGTTCCACCAGGAGAAGCCAGTAAAATTTTTCCATACAGAGGCTAAGGAAAAGGTCTGGGGAATTTTATATATGACATTGACATGTGAATTCTATTCCTCTAGTCATATTTCAAAACCCACACTCTTTATGTGCTGTTATTTTTCTTCTTTTCTTCAGTATACATATCCCCTTCTTTCTAACTGGGCATTTTTCTCATAAGCTTTTGCTTACTGATATGCTTTTGATATTTCTCTATATATCTCTAGTCCTTATGTTTTCACTTAATTATGTGTGTCTGTTCAACCCATCTCCACAAATAAATTGTAACTTCTTGAAAACAACAATTAGTTCATTCCTTTAAAAAATTTCTACAGTAGTATGGTTTGGTGAAAGAATAAACAAAGAGTGAAATTCATACAAAAGTTTTAAAGTTAGCC
>NDGM011164008.1:0-10129 GCA_002564305.1 Octomys mimax | reverse complement strand
ATAGTGTTTGTGGACAGGATATCATGTCTGCATCTTGTACAATGAAGAACCACTAAGACAATAGTATGCAATGTGTTAATTTTTAAAACAGTGCTAGTAATCAGAAAAAATATTTTATTTTAATTTCTTTCCTTAAAAATATGATATAGTTTTTTAATTTCTTATGATAATTATAATGTATGTCTTTAATTTTGAATCTGCATTGTATTCTGGGCATTATCATAAATAATGTGATATTCTATTTTTGTATTAAGTATCTCAAAATATCAATGTTTAATTCAAAATTTCATCTGAATATGTATTAGTGAAGAGAGCATACAGTTTTAATTTCTGGTCCTATTTTAATTACTATTGTTATATTTAATGTTATGCTAACTTTAATCCATACTACTCCAAATCCATATTAATAACTTTGTCAATCCCATTCAATTTTAAATAAGTTTACAGATGATCCAAAATAATATAACAAATTTTCTCAAAACCTTCAAAAAATGTGAATGCTTCTCATCTTGTTCTTCTAAATGTGTTCCATTTCTTATGTCTTATCAATTATCACTATAATTATTATCAATTATTATTATTCTCTGTTTAAAATAAATTTAAAAAAGGAAAAGGAAAAGAAAAATTTAATGTTTATTGAAAGCAAGATTAATGGTCAATTATTTATCCAATGTTGCATACTTATATCTATTAAACTGGGCAACAGTTTTGATAAGAATATGTAATAGACCCCAGACCTGCTTTGCCAGCCCTGCCCCTGGGGCATACTGAGATGCTAATTGAGACTGGTCTTGGTGGCACACAGCTGTAATCCCAGCTCTTGGGAGGCTCTAAACATGTGGATGATTACAAGTTTGATCTATGCAGTGAGACCCTGTACACCGTGTACAACCTGTCCTAAATGCAAAAAAGAAAAAAGAAAAGCAAAAAGAAAATGTAATATGCAACCATTGTTAATTTGCTGTTCTTGTTTTGAAAATCTGTACCATATGTATTGACATATTACTTTGTTTCTGTCTTTGTTTTTGTTGTTTGGTTTTGCTTTGGTTTTTTATTTTACTCTTGAAATTAAAAATAAGATCAAAATTAAAAAAGAAAGAAATTACACTACAAAGTGACTGTGATAAAATTAGTATCATACTGGCAAAAAAAAAAAAATAGACCTAAAGATAAATGGAACAGAGTGGAGGATGCACACACAACTACCAACACACGTTGCCACCTTATCTTTGACAAAGCAGCCAAAGACGTTCACTTGGAAAAAAGATAGCTTCTTTAGCAAACGGTACTAGAAAAGCTGGATCTCCACATTCTAAAAACTAAAACTAGATCTAGGTCTATCACCATATACTACGCTAAGGTAAAAATGGATGAATAATCTAAACATTAAAACAGAAGCACTAAGTCTTCTGGAAGAGAAAGTAGGTGGTAATTATGAAAATGTAGGGGTAGGCAGGGATTTCATAACAAAAATCAGGCTGCATTGGAAATACCTCAAAGAAGCTACAAGCATGACTTCATTGCATGATGAAGGAAGTTTCTGTTGCAAGAGAAATCACCAGCAAAGTAAAAGAAAGCTCAAAACTGGGAAAAATAATTAACTAACAATCACTGAGACAAAGGACTTTTAGGTAAAGTACATAAAAAACTGGAAAAAAAATCTGTCCCCTAAATTCAAAGACCCAGTCAAAAAATGGCCATCTGTGTTGGATACACACTTCTCAGTGGAAAAAATACAAATGCAAATGGATACATTAAAAAATGTGCCACAGCACTGGTCATGAAAGAAAAGCAAATTAAAACACTGAGATACCATCTTACTTCAGGAAAAACAGTGGCCACAAGACATAAACTATTGACAAATCCCCAGGAGCCCTGGATAGCAAAGGAGCACTTCTTCCCCGATGGTGAGTGCAGTCTGGTACAACCACGATGGAAATCAGTGTGCAGACTCCTTAGAAACACTAGGATTGGAAGATCTTTTCAACCCAGGTATTCTTCTTCTGTGTATTTTTCCAAAAGAACTAAAACATACCACAGTTCTATACATGCAACCATATTTATAGTAACACAATTTGCCATAGCTAAATCTTATAGACAACCCAAATATCCATCAACTGAGGAGTGGAAAAAAAGATGTGGTGTTTTATACAACAGGATATTCCTCAGCTATAAAGAAAGATAAACTTGAGGCTTTTATAGATAAATGTGTTCATCGAGAAGCTATATTCAGCCATCAAATAAATCAGCCCCATAAGTCTAAACAGGGTATTGTCTCCCTAGTGTCAGAACATGAAAGTGTAAATAAAATATGATAGGTATAATAGGTACGGTAGCATGGAAGGAAACTGAACATTCAGAATAGACAAATGAGATGAGAGAATGAAGAAAAACACGGGGAAAAGGAAGGAGAAAAGATCATGTAAGTATATTGACAAGATAGCTGAGATGATTGTGCTGCTAATTTCTGTTTTGTTTTCTTAAGTAGCAGTTAATGTTTAAAATTTTTACTTTAACCAATTTTGTATACTAGTATCTGTAATCTGAGCAACTACACTGAAGATAGCAATGTGCAATATAGTAACCATGGTTGATGTCTCAGCTACTTTTCTCTTATTGCTGTGACAAAATTTCTGAAAGGAAAAATTAAGGAAGGAAAAGTTTATTTAACCCACAGTTAGTAGAGCTTTCAGTCCATACTCAGCTGGCTCCAAGGCAGAGTGGCCCATGGAAGAGGGCACTAGTTCATGGTGGAGGAAAACAGCAAAACAGCAAGAACAAATGGGAGCAGTGGTAACAACGGATGTAGAAAGCAAGCCTGTCTCCCTTATGTTGCATTTAGGCTAACTGCCCCAGGCTGGGTGCAGTACTCACACCTATAATCCCAGCAGCACTCACACCGTAATGCCAGCACAGGATCAGGACTTAATCACAAACTCTAGAAGTCCTCCTCACAACTCCATGAGGTTTTACGGGGACACCTACACACAAACAATAACAATTGAACACTTTCAATCTTGCTCTTTTAAATATGTACCATCTCTAATATCTTATCTATTATACTTAAACACTGTTTAACTTAAATTGAAGAATATAAAAAGAATAAGAAAAAAATATTTATTAAAAGGTAGAGTTACCATTTAATTGTTTCATCAATCTTGCATGACTATGTGGTAATCTGAACAACAAATTTGATAATAACAATGCATAATATAAAAAACACATTGTTAATTTTCAATTCTTGATTTGAAATTATGTAAAATTTTTATTGTTTTATATTGTTTTGTTTTTTCTTTGTTCTTGTTGTTTTTATTTTTAACAAAATGAAATAGTGGGAGAGATAATAAAAGGAACTAATTTTGAGAAAATAACACAGTTAAATGATGTATATTAAAGCAAAATATCTGCACAGTTGTTATAGTTTGTGTCTAGTTGTCCCCCAAAAGCCTCATGCAGTCATGGGTCAGGGACTTTTAGAGTTTGTGATTAATTCATGATCCACTGGGATTAGGAATGATACAAGGCTGTGATTATGAGTTTTAGTACTGCTGGGATTATAGGTTTGTGTACTTCCCCCAGCCTGGGGCTGATGGCCTGAATGTAGTTTAAGAGAGACAGACTTCATTTCTGTTGCATTGCTGCTGCTTCTCCTCGGTTTTGCTCTTGTTGTTTGCTGCCACCATGAACTGCTGCCCTCTGCCACGTGCCTCTCTGCCTTGGAGCCAGCCGAGTACGGACTGAAACCTCCAGTGACTGTGAGCTAAATAAATCTTTCCTTCCTTCATTTTGGGTGTTGGGTATTTGTCCCAGCAGTGAGTAACAGAGACAACAGTATAATAGAAAACTGAGGAAAAAGGAAATGCAATGGGAAGGAATGAAGGAAAGGAAGAAGGAAGGAAGGAAGGAAATAATGAAAGGAATGTGATACTAGAATACTGGTGTCATGTCTCTTGCTGAAAAAGAATAAAAATTTGGACAAAGGAGGTAGAGTACAATAAAATTTATTTTAAAAATATACAGGCATCTAGGTAGAGGTTTTACTAGCTAGAAGGTGTTGAATGACCAGGGTACCCAGGAAGGCTCTTTGTCTAGGAGTTTTAAAGATTTAGAATGCAACTCAGATCACTGAAAGTGATGTGATCTCTATCAATTTGGAGATTATACTCTTTTGGGGGATATATACCATGATGCAGGGCCCACATGCCTTGAGATCTTGGCCTGCCTGGTCATGTTCTAAATAGCCAAAGCAGCCAACGCGTACCTGGCAGGTGTTTTTGTAAGATCCCTGGAGGCTGAAAACTCCACTGACTCTAGTTGGGGCCTCTTATCTCCTTGTTGGTACCATTGCATTTGCTACCTAATAGAATCCTAACTGATTTCTGAGAGGAAAGGAAGAAGGGAAGAAAATAGGACAGGAGAAAGGGAGGGAGAGGGAGGCACGGAGAGGTTTTTAAAAAATACACAGAAGTCAGGGAAATATAACCATGTTACCAATATTTCCTGACGAGTTTGACTTGTGCCTCATGGCTGAGGTTCTCAATGCAGAAAAGGCTGTGCGGCCCAGATCCTTTCTCCTCTGTAGACCAGAGCGTCAGCTGACTCATATTCTGATGGACGTGCTGATGTTTTTCTCATGGAGTGTCTTCTATTCTGGAAATTAAAGACAGAAGGACAGGAAGAGGATTCCAAAGGGACTGATAGCCTTGTGCATATGTACAAACTGACCAGAATGAAACTATATATATATATATTAGAAAACCCCAAAGATAAACAATTGAAAGTACACCAGTATACCTCTTAGGAAAAAGACTTTTTTGTTATCTTAGAGGACAATAGGTGCATTTCAACATGTCTGCACATGTTCAAAGACTTTCCTTTTATCATAGCAATGCTCTCCCATTTATCTTTTACTATAATTCGAGCTTAAACATATTCTTCCAGTTTCTACCCAATCTGTGAAAAGCTTTGAATATTGCATAAAATTACTGTGATTTCAGTGGAGATACTTTTAGCAAGGTTTAAGTCTTGATTTATGCATTTAATTATATATGGCTTCCTTGAAGAGTCTCATTAAATGTTGAGTCCTTAAGCTTATCTTTATGAAATATTCCAAGCTGTGGTTAAGCCTTTTAACCCCCAAGGAAATAGATGAAAGGCATGGAGGATTATGTTAAGATGTCTGAAATATATTTATAATGTTTGTTTTAGCTTTTAGACATCTAGATCAAGCAGCATTATATTAAAATCTTTAAATTCTTGGATTTTAATTAATTTCCCATATTTAAATACAACCTTTACATTTTTGATAATTTGGTAAAATATTCTAAACTGAAGAGGGAACACCTGTCTACTACTTGGGACACAGACACAGGCAAACAAGAATAAAATAAGGGGCAAACAGTTAAAGATAATAATTTTCATCTTGTTTTCTGACTCAAAGGTGCTACCAGTATTGCAGACAGAACCCCTGATCTTCCAGAAGAAAACAAGGGGTGTTTCATGAAGCAAAGCTCAAAATAATGGGCAGAAATATGTTTTATTTTATTTAATCTGAAACACCTTTCGATGTATGTAAAATAAATTCAGTGAGAACAACAACAAAATGCCCTTCCTGTCTATAAAAAGTTAAAATAATTGAACTTTTCTAGTGAAAATTTGCTTCATCAGGCAGATAGGAATATGCGTTCCATTGTTCAAGCTCTAAGATAAAACTGTGCACACAGAACTTGTTAAGGAGAAGGGCACTGGAAGAAAATGAGCTATGGAGCAGGTCAAGAAATAAAATGAGAAAATTAGGTAAAGTGACATAAAATATGAACGTGTGAAAGCTGAGAACATCCAGTAGTACAGGGGGTGAGAGCTGAACCACGCAGTGCAGTTGCCTAATCAGAACCCTAAACAGAGGGTGCTTGGAAAGCAGTTTATTTTAAAAGTTGATTGCACTTTATTTCATTAAGCATAGTGAATTTTCAGGGCCATTGAGATACCTCAGCAGACTAAGCACCTGCTTAGGCAAGCACAGGGACCCGGGTTTGATCCCCAGCACCATATGCCATGCCAGCCCCACCCCCAGAGTGGGCTGAGCAGGCTCCCCAAAAATAATACAACTCTTCGACTAAACCTGTTATGAGAATGAGCTCCCCATTTGAAGCATTCCCCATCACTGATCCATAACCTAGAATTGGTTGGGGAATTTCCATGCAATGCACATAAGGTACACATAAATCAAACCATGATGTTTCATCAAGTCAAGACCCAGTGAAAAAGCCAGTTGCAGATTTCATACTTTGGTGAACATTATGCAAATAATATTCTTGTATAAATACAGCATATGCATTGTATTGCTACATTCTAGTGGGATAGTGGCATCCTCAAGAGGAAGCTGTTTACAGCTCTTATAATAAATGAGTGATGCCTCTCAATATGTCCGTTCTTTTTTATTGTTTTCCCAGGTGGTTGAATTTTACTTTGTGTATCAAGCTATTTATATGACAATGTCTCCATGGGTTATGGTCCTTATATTGGATCACAAATTTTGTCAGCATAGAACAATTAATAATTTTGAATTCTCTGATAAGTTTTATATTCAACAAGTATTACTGCCCTCATAGTTTAGACGAGAGTAGTGATATTTCAAAGGTTGCATAGCTTTCTCAGAGATGCATACATATAGTGCATACAAATACACATGTATAGCCAGACCAAAACCAGTGCTTAAATCCAGATCTCGGTCAATGCTTACAATACTGCTTTTAGGGTAACAAATGTTGAACACGCAATGCATGCTAAAATGCTTGTACTTATTATTATGTGCCAGCTATCCATGAAAGTCATGTATATCTGGACATGTTATGATTTTTAATAAATAACAATGTATCTCCTTTATACTCTTTTACAAAATATTAGGAGTTTAATGATGAAGGCTTTAGTCCTTTTAACCAATGGTGAGCCTTAATACATTGGAGGTTTTTTGCACACTTTCCAATGTTTTCTCACTTTTTGTAGAATAGTAAGTTCTCAGGTTTAATGGTTTCAACTTCTGTGGTGAGAATACTTTGAATTTGGCACCAATTGACATTGCTTTCTGGTACACATGACCTGTTAAATAACTTCCTTTTCACAACAAACAAGAACTATTACTTGCTTCTAATACATAATTCAAAAAAGATAACTCAGTGCCACTCAAATATTTATTCAGAATCATTGTGTTCATCTTGCCAAGCAGCCTCTCTATTGACTCCTCTGTTTTAAACTCTGATACAACCAATTGTCATATCTGGGGACCCACCTGAGAAGGAATTAATGTCAACTTCCTAAAAAAATTCAGAAAGCACTAAGTTCCTCAATGTGACAATCTAGGAGGACTGGAATCTGGATAACGACCACATACATTCTATGATAAAACTTTAAGAACTCATTGATGAGAGTATTCATTCATAAAAATAACATCCTAAAAATATTGAGGTAATGTCTCCCAAATCTCTCAATGTAATAATAGAGCCACAGTATAATCTGCTGTCGTTTGCACCTCTCTACGGAAATTCCAGATAGAAGGGCATTTTCCGAAGATATTTGGGGATATAGGTTTGACTAATGGAACAAAGTCTTGAGAAATATGCAGATAATCTTCTTGGTTTAAAGACAATTCTGCTATAAAATCATTGCTGACTTAGTAAAGAGTATTGAGTCTAGAAAGTAAAATGAGGTTTTCAGACATCAGGAATCATTTAGGCAGGAAAAAGGATGAAAAGCTTTGGAAGAAGGCAGGAATAATTATGCACAGTAAAATGCTTTCATGGAATGAGGATGATTGAACGTTAGAAGTGAACAGATGCATGACAAAGAGTCTGGGACAGCTATAGTCAGGCTTTGAAATTTACTAAGACCTTCTCAGACTCATTTTGAAAGGACTGTAGGCAAGTGAGTCCACCCTTTGCACAAAGTATCATTTCCTGTTTTTCTCCAACTATTCTACTATTGTGTGTGAATGTGTCTGGGGCCAATAATTTGTCTCTTTTCTTTTCCATTTTGACAATTTGAGATAAACTACACTCACACATGAGAACTCATCCTCCCCTGGATCTACTGTACATGATGAAGGCTGGGACTTTGAACAGATATTTTAATAAGATGGGACTCTTACATATGTTGAAAGACATTAAGTATGTGTTACTGTGAAAGCTCTGGGCCATTGTAACATGACTGGGTGTGAAGAAAGACGGTGACATATTCAGTCCATCGCTGCTTCTGCGTGTTCCACCCATGTGCAATCTCCTTCCGTTTGGGACCAGTTTGTGTGACTTATGTCTAACTAATAGAACTTGAAAGACATGACGAGATGCCTTGCTCCTCAGCTAGATGAAATCGTCGTGCTATCGTTTCTTCACATGCTGATTGATAGAGGTTAGTGGAATGATTAAATAAGAGCAATATGAGGATGTTATATATGAGTAAAGTTTGCAAACATTTAACAGTAATTTTACCCACATAAATGTCTAAAAAGTGTGCTTAATATTATTTCAAGGTTGTTATCAGTGTTATACTTCAACTAATTTATGCTATTTTAAATCAATTTTAAAAGAATGTAAATTAATTAAATGGGAATAGAGTGTCCAGAGAGAAACATTTTTGAGACAATAAGAGAGTCTGAGGCTAGAATGAGACTAGCATTCTGGAAGGGAAGGGTGAAGCAAAATGATTAAGAAACACTATATACAGAAGCCATTTTTCCCAAAATGAGTGTAATAATTATGTATCACAAACATACACTAATTAAAAGATAACTAAAAAAATAAGAAACATCACTACGTTTCACAGAAAAGCTGGCAGCAATTGGCCCTATTAGGAAGTTTTCAGGTATCGTTTTGAGCTACATTGTCTCCTGTCTCCGTTACTGTTCTCTTGTTGCTGGGACAAATACTGGACATCCACAGTGAAGGAAGAAAAGGCTTACCTAGCTCAGAGTCAGTGGGGTTTTCAGTCTGTACTCAGCACGGCTCCTGCAGCTGGCTGGCCTGTCTCCCCTCTTTACATTGCAATGCAGAGTATCTGCCCCAGGCCACTCATCCCATAAGCCCCACATTGGATCCAGAATCAGTCACAAGGGCAGCGGATTGGCTAGTTGTCTCAGGGCTCAGAGGACTTTCTCCAGGGAACTGCAGCTGCGATCCAGGTGGTTCGGGCTGGCTTGGGGCTGTGTTTCCCATCTTGGGCAACCAGAGCACTACAATGGGCACCTCAGACTCTGTGGTGAGTGAGCCTCCCCTCTGGCAGGTTCCCACGGAGGCCCAGGGGCCACAAACAGGCCTCAGCCAATGTCTTCCAGGATGCTGAGATGTTGCAGATCCAGGGCTGTTTTAGTGCAGTGGGGACCAGCTGGCCAAGGAGCTGACCAAGATCATTTGAGAATGTGTGGGGGACCACTGGGTGGCAGAGACCCAGAGGAGTCTGCACAGGAAAAGGTCCCCAAGGCAGAGGGCCCTGGCCACATCTTTGAATCATTGCAGCCAGCTCAGAATCCCAGAGCCCTGTTCTCCACCTGCCAATCCACAGAGCAGTGTCACAGAGACAACTTCCAGCGAGCAACAGTAGAACTCTAGGAGGACAAGTGCCAGGGCCTGGCGGAGCTGGCGAAAGCCGAGCCCCACAGCCTACCTTCACCAGATCAGACACTGATCCAGGGAAGAGGCCAGGAGTGGCAGCATCTTCCCTAAGGAGTCATGGGACTGTGGCCAAGGGCCTGGGGAGGTGAAGGAGACTGGAGGCAGGCAGCCCTACGCAGGTAAATGAAAGGCACAGGCCTCTCAACTGGGAACAGGCTGTTCTGTCTACTGGGTTATGCACTGCATGAGACCCACTGCTTGTGTTTCAGATGTTCCTAACACTACATGGACTGATAATCCTCTGGAAGAGACAGGCACTCAGACAAGCATCTGAGCACTTCTGTCATTGACCAGTCCACTGGCTACTATGGCCACTCATGATCCAGCAGCCTGTCCCACATGCCCATTCCATCAGGCCCCAGTTTAAGTGACAATAAAAACTTTTGCACCAAGAAAAAAAGAAAAGCCGGGGAGATGGCTCAGTAGAATAAGCGCTTCCCTGGCAAGCGCAAGGGCCTGAGTTCAAT
>NDGM011164004.1:0-36217 GCA_002564305.1 Octomys mimax | reverse complement strand
TTTTTTTTTTTTTTAATTCTCTGAATATCCTTAGAGTATCTTGTATCTAGTCAAATTAGTAAGAATTTTTGTATAATATTGTTAGTCATATTTCACAGATGGGGTGAGGCTTATTTTGCTAAATGGTTAAGGAACTGAAAGTCTGTTCAGCATCAAAAAAAACTTGTACACACTGATATGCACAGTACGGTTGATACAGAGGAACAGCAACAACCCACAGAGCTTTCTCTGTTAGAAAGTAGTTCAATTACAAAGTCCTTTTCATAATGATAGGCTTGCACTGCAACATCTGTACTTGCATCATGGTTGATTAATTGATAATTTTGCTGCTTTTGGCACCTGATACTGCAAATGCTCCCTATTTTGATGAAAGGGTTTAGAGGACAGGTCCCAAATCCTGGAGCCTTGGACTGAGGTTGTTAGGAATTGGGCTGCCCTGGGGTGGGCTGCACAGCTGGTGAGCAAGTGGCGTTTCATCTGTATGTGCCGATGACTCCACTGCTTGCTTTACCACCTGGGATTGAGCTCTAGTCAGATTTTTAGAGGAATACAAGCATTACTGGGAAGTGGACATGCAGAGGATCTCTCTTAGGTGGAGCTGTGGTGGCGATGCTGGCCCTGGGGAGCAGCTGCAGATGCAGCTGAAAATTAGCAGGGTTTTCACTTTATAGAGCACAAGGTATATCAAGTGCTTGTAGACTCAGATCAAAATTCTATCAGTAAGTGGAAAGTGACAATTAAGCTGCATCTGGTGGCAGGCTCCGGGTCAGAATTCAGTATTTATCTTAGTGTCTGCATGTTTAATACATTATTTTATTTACTACTCATGTCTGAACCTCTCCCTCACATTTCCCACTTGTCTCATAGTTTTGGTGAACCCACAGGCTAACTCTATCCAATCAGTACAAAATCCAAACATAATTGGATAGCTTTTGTTGTAGGGAATAACCCAACGATAATACAGTAGAAGACTCTGAGACTGAAAAGAAAAAACTACCCTTGAAAGAACATGCCAAGAATCTTAAATTATAGATTCACTACAACAGGATGTCCACATTCTCCAAATCCTTTTTGTGTAGTATGTGGTGACAGCTAGTCAACAAAGCCATAAAATCTTCACAACTGCTTCACCACATGGAGACCAAACAACGTGCATTAAATAAAATCCTTTGGAGTTTAAAAAAAAAATGAACATGAAGAACAGAGGCAATTATGGAAGGCCACCAATTTATCAAACGTGTCTGTGCCAAGAGCATTATTCTTAGTGGTTAACCACACCACTAAAGCTAAAAAAGCTCTTTACTGTTGGTGAAGAGTTGCTCCTGCCTGTTGCTAAGGATATTCGTCTCAAACTCTTAGGAGAGGCTATAGTTCCAAAGGCAGCACACATCCCTCTTTCAGCTGGCAGCACAACTAGACCAACTGAAGAAACAAGGGAGGATACTGAGGCATGGCTGTGAGAGTAAGGAGTCACCACAGTACACGATCCAGGTTGATAAGTCCATCAGTGCTGACACCAAGGCAATAATGTTTTCATGCAATCTGTTCAAATCCTTGAATGATTACACATCAGTGAAACTGAACTGGTCACTTCGTGTGGGTACCTGCTCACATGAAGTAGCAGCCATGACTGGACAGCTTTCTGGTCTCACTACTTGGGCCAAAGAGGCTGCATCTGATTGAATCCATGCACTGTGTCATGCTGGCTAGCTGAAAAGTGACACCTGGCATTAAGTTGTATAGGACATTGTTAGAATTATCAGCCACATTAAAGTATAGCACATGCCCTTAACTCAAATCTGTTCATGAAACTCTTTGAGGATATGGACACAGAAAACGCATGTCTTTCCTTCTATACAGCAGTGAAACAGCTTTTTAAAGGTAGAACATTGGCCAGAGATTTTAGTCATGAGAGCCACTTCAGAGATTTCTGTAGAGAAACACTACTCGCAGCGTATTTCCATGGCACAGAATGGGTCACAAATCTTGCTTGCTCATGTGAAATGTTCGTCTTGCTCAGTGAACACAATCTGTCATTTCAGGGAAGAAAGACAACTGGGGTCAGGTTGGCAGACGAAGTGGCTACATTCAAAGCCAAACTGGAATACAGTCATACCTCAGGTGGTAAGTGCTTTTGTTTGCAAACAACTTGGTTTGCAAAAAGAAGCGTTTGGCAAAGGTTTGCTTTTGTTTGCAAACTCTGAGCCAGGTGGTGAATATGACCACAACCATCACTCCCACATGAACATGAATGTGGCCTTTTCCCAGAATTATGGAACAAATCAAGTTTGTGAACTGAGGTGCCTCTGAATGAAGCCAATGAGAGAACAGTAGAATTTCTGACATGTTTCAAACATTAGCAGATTGTGAAAGGCTAATTCAGGGCCTTATTCTTTCAGCTTGCTCTAATCACCTCTCTCAGCTCTCAAATGGGTTGGGCATTACTTCCCTATGGCAGAAGACCCCCAAACTGGGAAATAACGCTCCCTCAACCCATTTGTGAATAAGCCGGTTTAATAAACGTTTCCATGCTAAATGAGGAGCAACTGCTTGCAACTGCACATGGTGAAGCTGCCACAGAATCACTCAAAAGCCTCTTCGTGAAGCAGGCTTTTCTGAAGTGACAGCAAACAAAGGTAAATTACTTCAAGTGTCACTGTTTCCTGTGACCCCCGATGAGATCATGTAGCTGCTGCAAAACAAGCCCAGGTACCCCACTGACTCGGTATGGTGGCGAGCTCTATAATTATTCCATTACATGTCACCATGCAATAATAACAGAAATAAAGTGCACAGGAAGGACAGTGGGCTTGAGCCACCCCCACACTGTCTCTGCTCCCCATGTATGGGCAAATCTTCTACCATAAGAACAGGCCTCAGTGACCAAAATGTCGAGAGCCACTTGGAGAGCCAGAATTCCCTGCGGCCTATTTAGGGGCCAGAGTGAAGGCTTTGCCTTCTCAGTTACTTCCTTGGACTGGCTATTAGCTGAGGAGGACTGAGGCCAGAAAAGCCTTTGAGAAAGACACTCAGGGCAGTGCTACCATTCTAAGGGCAAAAGGATGGAAGGAGGGAAAGATGACACTTCGTGCAAAGTGACAGACATCTGAGACAAAAAAAGAGAAGCCTGCTTGCAAGACATCAAGTGGGTGAAAATGTCAGATGACTGCTTAGAAAGTAAGTTAAACAAAAGCACTGTATTTGGCAAAATTTTCAGTTATGAACAAGATGAGATTGGGCTAGAGTTCCCAAAAAAGATGTCAAAGAAAAAATATTCCTGCCATTTTAAGGTTTTGGTAATGTAGAATCTATGAAAATGATATTTTTGGGAATTAGTAGAATTGTTACTTTTACTGAAAAAATAAACTTTTTACCTACAGATTAAAGGAAAGTTAAGCAATCTGCTACCAAGTCACATCTATGGCCCTGATTTGTGGATCAGTTAAAACGAAGTATGAGAAAATTCCCTCATGCACACAAAAATGTGGAAGTATGACTACATTTGTCAGTAAGTGATAAGGAATATTTTAAATTTGTTTTAGGTATAGAAATGGATTTATTGCTATGACTCTATGCTGCTTTTTAAGGAGTCTGTATCTCTTCAAGACACACACCAAAATAAAAATACATGACTGGGGAGCTAGCTCAGCAGTCTAAGCACCTGCCTGGCAAGTACCAGGACCTGGGTTCGAACCTCAGTACTGCATGCAGTGCTGGTCTGGGAACCCAGCGAGCACCATGCCACCCAGAAACCAGGTGTGGTCACACACGACTGTAATCCCAGTGCTGGAGAGGCTGAGATAGGAGGAACACTACAAGTCTGAACTGTGTGGTGAGACCCTGTATCAAATAAATACAAAAACAAAAACATGAAACAAAAAAACACATGATGTGAAATCTACTTCAAAATAATCCCAGGGTGAAGACAATGAAAATCTATGACTTTTTAGGTGACCTGGACAAATGTTGATGTCACTCACACAGGGTTCACTGCACTATTCTTTTTAGTGCATATCAAAGATTTTCTGCAATAAAAAATTGAAGTGAATAAACTGTATTTTTAAAGTTAAGTGTGGGTATTCATTTTATTTTTATTCTTTAAACTCTATATATCACATGCACTAAACTATTTTGTATCCATCTATGCCATAAAGCTAGTGTTTCATCTAGCCATGTTAGTGATATTTATTAGGCTTTGAATTTCTCTGTACGAGGGTCATACCTGACATTTCAAATTTCAGGCCTTGAACAAGTTATTTTGACTCTTTGTATTACCATCTTCTCACCTCTAAAGTTGAGATAATTGATAAAACAGAGCACATGGAGCTTTTGTGACTATTAAACCAGTAAGTCTCATAATGTATACAGTCCAGGGTCAGAGATGCTATAAAACTTCAGTCAGTATTCTGTTAATAATACTTTGCTGTTACTGCTATATTTATTAATAGGAGTTATAAAATAGTTTGAGGTATTTATTCACTCAACATTCACTGAATGCCTGTTGTGTTTTAAATATATCTTTGGGAGCTTGCTTTTACTTTCTAAAATACTATAAGCTTCTTGAGATTTGAAGTTGTCTTTTACATTTAGGAAATCTCTCTAATGACTATTTCAGTGCTTGGAATGCAAAAGATTTAAAAATTATTTGCTGGTTAATTAATCATTATATTCAATTTGTTCAAGTCACCAAAGACACCATATTCATGCTGTACCCCAATAAAAGTATTCATAACCCCCCAGAATCACTGGCACATGTTAATCTATGTGCTTTAAATAGCACAAATGCTATTTGAAGATATGTAAGGTCTCTTAAAATATCAAGACAGTCTGAGTTATATAAAATGCAGTATATTACTTATAATATTCATAGAATATGCAAATTTACACCCATTGCTTTTTGTAGATAACAAAGCAGTATTTGTACTACTTTGTGCGCGGGAAGCTGGTCCCAGCCATGAGTGGCTGTGATGGGAGGAGGCCCAGCGCGAGGTGATCAGGCGGGAGGGCGTTGCCCCTGGAAGGATAAGTGGGGTTCTTACAGGACCCCTGGTTAGTTCTCGCCACGGCCGGTACTGTGCACAAGCGCAGTTTGGCCTCAGCTTTTCTCCTGGCCCCCGGCCTCGCCGTGAGATGGACGGTCCTCACACGCATGCTCTAAGGAACCACAGCAGCATTCTGCTGGGACATGGTGCAGGGGCCCGCACCAGGAGCGGGGCAGATGGCCCACCTGGTCCTGGACTTCCTGCTCTCTCCACCCCAGAGCGAACTAAGCGAACAAAATGCCAGGTAAACTTTGCTATCACAAGAGAAAATAGACTAAGCTAGAGGATATCTAGAAACATCCTGAAAACTAACTGTTCAAGTTCACAGATGAGAGGAGTTTTTTGTTTTTTTTTTTTAATATGAAGGAAGCCTTTGCCGCAAGCTCGGAATGTCCCGCATCGCCTGCTGACTAACAGTGTGAAGAACCAGCGCCCTTGGCGCAGAGAGCAGCATCACGTGACGCACTGGCACCGAGGAACACCGCCTGCTGCTTTTTACCACTTGTCTACACCGAAACCAAATTTATAAAAAATGATGCAACTGGGACACACAGATGACGTGACTTGCAATCTTTCTGACTGGTCCTATGGGGCTATCAGAAGAATTAGCTGAAGAGAATATCAGTTCTCCCACCTGCGGCTCCTTCTGTCTTATATCTATCATATAGCTGGATGTTTTTGTTGTTGTTTGTTTCAGTATTGGGTAGAACCCAAGCATCGCGTCTCCTTGAAAATCTAGTTCTTATGTTTCAAACGATATACCGTAAAACCTCCTAGTGGTGCAAGTGCAGGTTCTGCCAGTGTCAGGTTCACAGGACCAAGCCCAGGAAGGAAGAGCTCCTTAGAGCCTAAGGAGGCTCTGTGGAGACCACCCAAGCCGGTGGGCTGTCCTGGGCTGTATGGTTGCAGGACAGTATTCTCGTGTAGCTACAGCCCCAGCAAACCAGCACACTGGAATGGAAACACTTCGTGGTTTGCGCCCACACGAAACTATCTTCAATCCATTTGCCCTTCATTCAGCAGACCCAGCATGCTGACAACTGGAGAGAGAAAAGCAAGGGCTAGCTGTGCCACGCCCTCACCCCCAACTGGAGGAGGCTGGGCTGGGAGGGCTCAGTGCAGTCTTTTGAGGTGTAGTGTGAAGCCCAGGTCTGTCCACGGAAAGATCGGATGAATGCCACATGTTCTAGTATCAGTGTGAGTCAGACATTTCTCACAGTGTAGAAAACCCTCGCCGTAGCTCTGGCCCCGAGCTCCCCCAGTGGCGTATGTGACCTAAACATTGTCATTTGGACATCTAGTAGAGATGCCAAAGGTAGCTTGCACAAAGGAGGCAACTTGACTCTGCCCATATCCAAAATCGAGCCTTTCTTGTCTGACAATGACTCCCATAACTGGGCATGGTGGTGCCTACCTGTAACCCCAGCACACCGGAGGCTGACGCAGGAGGTTTGCTGCAAGTTGGAGGCCAGCCTGGGATGCATAGCAAAACTCTATTTTGAAACACCAAAAAACAAAAGTTAATAAAAAATAGACATAAAAACCTGATTGCTCATACTGAAGATCTGGAAATCCGTCCTGTGTCCTCATTGCTCTCGCCAGCCACGAGCAGTGCAGCCATCACTCTCCCTGGTCCTGGTTCCGTGTTCTCTGCTGAGCTGACAACCTCTCACCCCCAACCCTGTCGGGTTCCTACCATCCATCTCTGTCTACACTGGCCCACATCTCAGGCCAGTTCCACCCAAAGAGCCAGGGAGATGTCGGGGCCCAAACCAAGTCTTACTACTAAGCTTCCTGAAGTCACCAGTCTTCTCCTGGTGCAGGTAGGATGGGATTCGAAGTCATCACCGTGGCCCAGGGGACCTCAGGTGGTCCCAGTGCTTTCCTCTGAGAAAGCTTTCTGACTCCTTTCTGACTGCAGCTCTCCGCGCCTTTCTTCTTGTGCTGGGTGTTCCCACAATGCTTCGTACTTGTTCTGTCTTACTCAACCCTGCTGGAAACTTCGCTCTCATCTAGCTTTGGACTTTCTCCTTTCCACAATTAACTTCTTTAGCAAAACACCACCCCTAATTCTTTTCTCCTGACCACACCATGAAGGGAATTGCCCCTTCCCGCCCTGACACCCCACCCCACTGCTTGCAGCAGCTTTTGGAGCACTTACTAGGATGGGAGGTTACCTTCCCTTGTGAGTCACATCTTTTGTTCAGCTTCTTTCACCAGAATGGAAGTGCTGTAACACTTAGAGTACATCTATCTCGCTCACATTCCTAGCATATGGCGCACTATTTGATTCACTGGAGGTATTCAATAAAGGACAGTTCCATGATTAAATAAATTAATGCGTCCCATCATTTAAATGTCTGAGGGTCCAACATGAAGTGGGGATATTTTTCTAAGTACACAAAAGAGAAATGGTTCCTATCCTGCCGGGTTAGCTTCTGCATGATTATCTTTCCATCCAAAGTAAAGGACCCTCTAATTTGATGCTCTTCTGGACAAAATCTGGCCCCTTTTTTCCTTTAGCACTGCCACAAGAGTTCCTAGAATACCAGCGGGAGGCTCTGAGACATCTGCCAGTCGAGTCACGGCTGCTCAGTTATTTCAACCGCGTGGAGACATGAGGCTCGGTGGGCTCCGGGAGCATTGGCAGAACTGGAGACTCCGCCTCCCCAGGGTCTGGAGGTGGTACATTCCAATCCAGCGTTCGCGCCTTTGAGACGGAGTGCAACCCACGTTCCCAGGAAAGAAAGCACGCTGCGGCTGCGTTGGAGCACGCTGCTCTCTGCAGGCAGCGGTACTGCCACATGTGCATCGTCACATCTGCTTGCTGGAGCCTGGGGGAGGCCACCTGGGGCTTGAGAAGTGCAAGAAAAGGGACGTGTTTGTTGTGCAGATGCTGCCTCTTGGCTCCGGCTTGAAGAGAGGCGCTGAGTACTTATTTAAAATGCTACAGGTAAACATATGGAGCTGTGATTTCTCACCATTTCTGCTGAGGAACAGGCACCAGGGAGGCTTCAAATACAAGACACCCTGGTGAGGACGGAGCTCAGGGATGCTACCTGGCTTCATGTTCAGCTGCAGCCCGGGCAGAGCCACCAGAGCCCTGGCCTCCGAGTAGGCCTCGTATGTGCTCGGCGTGGCTTGGGCCTGCTTTCCAGCCTGGCTGCTTCTCTTCCTGTCCGTGGCTCTGCTCAGCCCACACAGAACTCCTTGCGTCCCTTGTAGCTCCAGACTTTCTTCTGGGCCCGCACCTTCGCACACGCTATCCCCAAGCTCCTTGCTTCCGCCCTCGTCTACCTGCACATAGAACCTGAGCACAAATCAAGAGGAACTACTGGGCATTCCCCACCCCCTCGCACCTATGAACTCATCTTCAAGCTCTGGGCAAAGATCTGCGCTCTGGTTTCTATCTAGATGTCCAAGAGCTTCCTGAGCTCATGGCTGGAAGATTCAGAAGACTACAGTATGTATTATGGGGCCTCAGAGCTGCCTGGCTGTTAGTAGGGGGGTCTAGCAGGGAGAGGCGGGTCATGGGGTCATGACCTGGAAAAGTTCATCTGTCTTCCTGTCCGCTCCATTACTTTCTGCTTCCTGGCTGCCAGGATGGGGGAAACTTTCCTGGGCCCAGGCCTGTCTGCAAATGTCAGGCATTTTGCCCTAGCTATGAGCAAAGTGACTAAGACTATTTGTTACGTCCACAGGCCCACACGTGGGAACCAGCCTTCTGAGTCTACTGAATTTCATTTCTCTCTTTTTCTGCATGAAAACTTCATAAGCTGTCTTTTATAAGGACAAGGTTTTGTTATGTTTTGATTTTGGGACAAAAGAATGAACCCAAAGCCTTTGTACTGAGCTATATCCCCAATTCATTTTTTTTTTTTTTTGAGAGACTCCCACTAAGCAATTAAGTTGTTCTGGCTGTGCTCCAACTTGCAATCCTCCTGTCTCAGCCTCCCAGAGCGTTGAGATTACAGATATGTGCTGCCATGGCTGACTTCCAACCAAGTCTAAGCAAAGACTCCCCCAGTAGCTCCTCCACATCCCAAGGATAAGGCAAAACACACTTGGGAATCAGAAAGAGCGACCTGCTTGGGTCACACAGTTCCTTCTTGGCTGACTCTGAATTGAAGCCTCAGACTGCAGAGAGCCCTCAGAACAGAGCCTGCCCGCCTGCCCGCCTGCCCGGGGGAGGCCTCTACCCGTCCACCCGCCCGCCTGCCCGCCCCGCCCCCCGCCTGCCCGCCCGCCCGCCTGCCTGCCCGTCTGCCTGGGGGAGGCCTCTACCCGTCCACCCCACCCGTTCACCATCTCTGTAGACCTCATCTTTCAAATTCTCAGTTTCTCCCCAAAGCTCAACCTGGACGTCTCTCTCTTGCTTCCTTTATTGAAAATCTGAACTCTAAAGGACTCTGTTGGGCGCAGTGATTGAGCTGCTCGGCATCTATACTGCCCAAGACAGTAGCTAAGAGCCCCTTGGGGCTACTGGACTCTTGGAATGTGCCTAGTGTGACCACCAGAAGACAAAACGCTTGTTTTAGCACATTTTAATTAGTTTAAACAGTGGCAAGTACTTAGTGACAATGACAGAAAGACAGTGCAGCTGCAGACCAACCTACTGTAAGTTCCCTTCTCAACACTAACCTAGATTCAGGTGCAGTATCTCATCCACGTGTGGAGGGAGAAGGCAGCAGAGCAGGCCCGTCCTGCCGGGCTGGGCGCTCACTATAGCGCGAGTTGGCCTTGCTGTTGCCAGTGACTTAATGCTCACTTTCCTCCACCATTAAAGCAAGGACGATGGTGCCTCTGTGCCGGGCAGAGGGATGAATAAACATGTTAAGCCATGCAAAGCAGCCCGGCATATTGGAAGTGCTGCTAGGCTGCCATTATTAATTATTAGTATTATCGCTTGATTCACACTGCGAAGTCCATGGCTATGTTTGGATGATCCCGAGTTGGGCTGTGGAGCTGTCACTCCTCTACTGTGATTCAGGGGCAGATCACATGCGTCCCAGCAGTTGTGGCAGGAGGCCATGTTCCCTGAATCATTCTACAGGACCTCAGGGATGCACTGCCCTACGGGGGGGTATGCCCACACTCCTGTCAAGGACAGGGAAGCAGGAGCCTGAGGCAGGGTGCTCAGCTCTGCTCTGCTCTAACACTTAGTCTAGATGTGAGCACTAGGCCCGCAGCACAGTACCACACCACCTGCTGAGTGACCACCGGGAGGGGATCTGTCTGATGCAGTCATGAAGGGCGAGGCTGTGACACAGATGCGGAGAAGGAGCAGGCAGAGCACGTGCTGTGAAGCTGTACTCTTCGGTCACCAAAGAGCGAAGTCGCAGAGGCCGCTGCGCAGGCGTCACTACAGCAACTGTGTGCCTGGCCTGTGGGAGCCCTCGGCCTGGGCTCCCAGAGGGACTTTAGGCTCTCAGTTGAAAGAATAATTACCCCAATGTCCTTTGTGCTCCTCACCACAGAAGTACTGCCGTTGATCCTGACTTTCTTACACTGAAGTTTAGAATGAAACCCTGGTTTCAGATAAAATCAGAGCCACATGCCTCGCAATAAACAGAAGCAAGCATGAGGTTCTCAGTGGACCCAGCTTCACTACAGGTATCGGCGGGATGGCGAGCTTGCCTCTTGCCATCAGGACCCAAAGACTCGGCGTGGACCAGAGGAGACCTGGGATTACCACATGACGCGAGATGTGCTCTACAAGGGGCTGACTGGCTGTCGTGGATTATAGGGGTCTAAGGTTTCTCAGTCCCTGTAGGGAGTTAGTGATATCTTTTAGTGACCCAGCAATCGCACTGATCAATGGCTAATGATAAAAATTCAGGATTCTAGCAGAAAGAATACTATTTAGTCCAAAGTAATTAACCGCTTAGCTTCTTTTAAGAGTGAGTTCTTTTGAAAACATTTTTAAAAGAGAAAAAAAACATTAGAAATGATACAGAATTTCACTAAGCAAGATGTAAGCATCCAACAATGGTTGGTCTGTGGCATATTGTTGTCTTTTGATTAGTTGTTTAGATTACCATATCTAACAATGAAAAATCAGTAAAAAAAAATTAAGAGGAAAAAATATTTAAGCATTAACTGCTCCTTTCAGCAAGCTGGTAGAAATCAGCACTATAATTATCCAAGCTGTCCTGTGTATATTTTTATCTTTCCTATATAAACCCTTAAACAAAGATGCTCTTTGTTTCTTAACGTTATTGTGAGATTAGAAGAAGGCGATCTATTAAAGTGAGTTGAGCTCCTGCCTGTTCCCCTCAGGGATCACTCTGGAAACGGCAGGCATCTGGGCGCTGCTCTGTGGACTGCCTGGGCTTTCACAGGCCGGCTGTCAGCACAGGCAGAACTTACCTTCTGGGTGCAAAAGCAAAGCACCCAGATCCTCTAGCCCTGCTGGCAGCTGTGCTCGCTGGCAAAACACACTTTGGGAATTGTGTGACAGTGTGCGCTAAAGCTGAACATGCACACCTCCTCACCCACAGCCCTACTGCTGGGTAACGACGGAAGGAACTAAGACGTGTGTGCCGACACGCACTGTCTAGCACACAGAGGGCCATGCAGAACGGCTGTGCAGAGAACAGCTCCGAACTGAAAACCGCACTTGTCCTCAGAAGCATAGGTGACAAACAGGCTTGGTGGGGTCGGTCGCACGCTGAAGGCCATACTACGTAGCAAAGAGCGAGTCTGTGCTTCCTGCAGCAGTGTAAGCAGATTTCATAGCCACAAAACCGAACAGAAGAAAGCCAAGGGGAGAGGGCCCAGAGCTTTGTAATTTCACTTATGCAAGCTGCTTCCTTGGTACAGTAGGCAACGCAGCGCTCTCAGGCCTGCATTTATAGGAAATCCAAAGGAGGCAAAACTAATCTGCAAGAAGGCTTCAGCGCTTAGGCGGTCTGGGGACACGCTGGCTTCAAAGGCTCAGTGTTCCTCAGTGTCACATGTCTCCGCAGCAATGGACACAGGCTCTCAAACGAGCGTCCTCCACAACTGAAGAGACACTGCGGGTCTCAAGAGCTGCCTGGGAAGGTGGCTAATGCCCTGTGAAAGGGGCATTTGCAAAGCTGTGGCGCTCCCTGCATGCCACCTGTTGGAGAAGGCCCTGCTAACCATGCCCAACACCGAGAAGGCACGGCACCAGATGGGAACACAGGGCGGCCTCCGGGACCACCTTCCAGAAGAGGGACAGGCCCGGCATTCATTTGTTTCTATTCTGGGGACCTGTGATTCATCGGGTAGGAGCTGGATACTGAAAACACAGATTGATGAAGCCTCGTCCTCTTCAGTACTTCTGTTACAGCTGGAAGGAAACTAAGACGGGCACTTTTGGACTGGTGGTTTTGTTCTTTTTCTGGGAATTCAGGAGCAAAAGCAGGTTGGAAAGAATGGCACAAGCTCAATTTAGGCTTAGCTTGCTCCTGTGCGACTCTTAGCAATTTAGACACGGGTAGGATTCTGATCAAAGAACACTGTGCTCTTTGCGTATGTGTGAACCTTTGCATGGCAAACAGAGCGTGCTTTCCAGGGAAGAAGGGATGGAGGCAAAGCCACTGCCCGGGGCCCACAGTGACTCTTGTAGAAAAAGAAACATAACTTGGCCTGTTTTCTGGAGAAAGCTTTTAACTCTGAGTGGAAACATACCAGAAGTGGTCTGCAGACACCAGACATGACTGAGATCAGGTGTCAGAAAGGGTCCCTAAGACAAGGCAGAAGGGACAGTCAATAAATTGTGGCTTCCCTGTGCTGAGTCTGACTGGGAAAGCACTGGCAGTTACAAAGTTGCCCACCTGCAGCTTAATCTTTTGCCTTTAAACTCGCCCAGTGTGTGCATGGGAGCGAGCCGAGGGCCCCGGTGATGACCAGGAAGGTTGCATCCCTCACAGGAGACAAGGCCTGCCTGCTAGGGGTTGGAGCCCTGGTGACCGTCCCCACTGCCCATCACAGTCACTCTTGCAAGACTGAATTAAAGCCTCACTTTCCCTGCTCTTCACACCTGATTCCACGTCTCGGGTGTGGACATTCTGCACGTTCCTCACACCCTGATCCCCCAGAGCTGAAGTCCGGGTCTGGAAGACTCCATCTGAAATGGCGTGTTCTCTGTACCCCGCTTGCTGTTTCCTTGGCAATAGTGAGCTTCTGCTCACCAGGAGGGAGACCTTGCCCACTCTTCATTCCCTTTAACAATCTGTTTACAGCCCAATTAGGGATGTTTCTCTTAACTCTAACACTCATCTCACTTTCTCCCAAAATAAATTCATTTAAATTCCTTGTAAAATGCTAAGCCCCTTCTCAGAAGTCTTCTCGTGTCCTACTGTATCCTTACTCTTTTTTATCTTTCTCCGTTGAAATCAATATTAGCAAAAGCCTTCGGCAACACCCTTAAGCACAGCACTGAACTGGGAGTTAGACCTCGGGGCTGACTTTGGACTGATTGTTATTTTATAACCAATGAGTCATCTCATTCCATAGGCTGCTTCAGAAAGGCTGTTTATATTTACATAGTACAGATTTCATAATACACCAAGCAAAGGACAAGGTGAAACAAATCCTGCAGCCTCCTTTCGTTTTGCAATATATACCATGAGGTTGATTTGGATGGGCATAAAACTAGAAAGAGGTGTGTGTGTGTGTGTGTGTGTGTGTTCAAAGCTCTAAGGAGCTTCATGCATTAAATGGTGTGGACAAATATTTAGGAATTGGGGGAAACCTAGAATCTCTCCAAAAGCTTACGTATCCTGGCCATTTACCTCTCTCAGATTCAGGGCTCTTATCTCTAGTATTGTGATATTGTAACCAAAAGGCTAAAATCTATCTTTGGAAATTAGAACTTTTATTTCTTTGTTCTGAGACATGAACTTTCTCTAGCTTCTTCCCGCTGACAGCCTCAGCTCTCCCCCACCCCCAGCCCGAAGAGCCAACAAGGACTTGGGATGCCCCAGCCCCCTGGGTGTGCAGATGCACCCACGCAGCTTCCTGGCTCGGCCCCACCCTCCTACCAGCTGCAGTGCTTCTGTGCCCTTCGGAAGGGCGGGTTAGCTCTTCTCCCAGTTTGGCCAAATTGTACATAAACTCATTGTTCTGTGTTCATGGTCTCTTCCTGTGCTCTCCTTCTAGCTGGTACAGAATAGTAATGTAGATTAATGAGAATTGTCTTGGTACATTGGGATTTGCAGATTTTGTTAAGCACCCCTCCCCCCCCCTCCTGACTCTTTCCGCTTCTCAACACCCACCTTCTAGTATCCTCAGTGGCCAGTGTGTAGTCAGGCCCTGCCAGTGCCGCAGGCACAAGATGAGGCACACGTTTAGCAGGACCTTTTAACGCTAGCACAAATGTTAGTCATTGTTGTTACTGCTTGCTTTTGTGTGCGGCCAAAGCCAGGGAGGGAGTAGTAGGAGTATACTAGGCAGAGAGCTCTCACCGGCCCCTGGCCTCAGCACCCGGGGTAGAGAAACACTCTCCATTTGTACCCAGGCCTGATTCAGGCAGAGTGGACCCAGCATCCTGAAGTCCGCGTGCTGCTGAACCCACTGTGTGATTCTGATGCACGTGGTTGCTCTCCTAGTGCCAAACTGAGGTGGAGCTCAGTACTGACTGAGGGGGACTGAAAAAATTTCTGTTTGCTTCTCTGAGCATCACCACATGATGGAGTGACAGAAAGCACCTGCGGAATGCTGCAGGAATGGCGGACCTCACTGAGAAGAAATGTCGGGGCACAGAAGAAGGAAAGGAGGGTGTGAGGGCATCCATCATGGCTCTAAGTGCAACCACAAACACAAGGACAGGGCGACTGCAGGGAGATGACGTGTCCATTTGGCCCCTAATGAGGGGAGGCAGTTGGCACACCAGCCAAGGCAACTCATGAAGTGCGGCTTCCAGCTTGGTCCTGAACACCACTGAGACCTCGGGCCTAATCTCAGGTCTGCTGCTCCCTAGTTCTGTGATTCTCGATGAGCTACTTGAAGATTTGGTGATTTAGTTTCACGGTCTACAAAGTGAAAAGGATCAGAGTATTTAGCGGCTCGGGCTGCTTTGTGACAGCCTCGTCCTAGGATACACTAAACATAACCTGAACTGAGGTCATCATGACCTCAGTTTTACTATTGCTGCTGTTTTTGGGAAATCCTGGGTGACCCTGTATCTTCTGACTTCGACACCTTCACATTCTATACCAGCAGGGAAGGGAGACCCTCCTCCCATTTTGGGAGGCCGCGAGCTTTTTGCTCGCCAGATGCTGCTGACCTGTTTGCAGTTGGGCGAACCTGGTCTTGGGCAATGTCTCATGAGGGTGCATGACAGGAAACTTCTGATAAGCTTTTAATTTGCTGGATGAGGCCACCAGAGTATTCTGTTGCCTCTAGCAAGGAATTTATGAGGAGGGAGAAATGGCTTCTCCACCAGCCTGGCTCTCTGAGTCACTGCGACAGAATCCTCCTGTCACTCTGTCACAATCATGTCACAAGCAGCACATGCACTGTTGCTGTTTTGACCACTGATGTCTTCGGGTTGTGTGTTACTAAAGCATATCTAGCCTGTCCTGACCAACACTACACCCCAACCTTTGGTCCAGTGATGATGACTGAAATCTCCTCAGCCTCCAGGGGTATGCTGCTGGGATCTGGTGAACAAAGGTCAGACGTCCTGTGGAAGGAACACCCTACTGTGCACAGAACGGCACTCACAGCAGAATGCCATGCGGCTGAAAATATTAACAGTGCTCTGGTCCCAAATGAGCTCCCTCAGCTCTTTGGACACCTTACCTAATGCCGCCCTCCCCAGAGCCTGTGGTCAGAGCCAATGTCCAGAATGCGGCACATTTGTTTCTCACAACATGGTCCCTGGGACGCTGAGGGCTGGGTCAGATCCTATAGGTATCCTGCAAACAGCCCCTCCAAGGGGGCCTGGGCATGGAGTCAGATATCAAGTCTTGTGACTGCAGGAAAAACAAGTCGACTTCTCCCGGAGAAGACTTGCTGTTCTTCCGTGGAACCTGCTGCTTAGCCACTGGCTAAACATATTCCTGATGTCTTCTAGAAAAATCTCAGGAAATTCATGTTCTGAGTCATAAAGCACTGCAATTTCAAGGCTTGGAAGAGAAGGGGAGTTGGCGTAGGCACGAGGAGGCTGTATAGATCCAAGCTTCTCACAGTCTGAGGTTGTAACCTAGAAGATCTCTTTCGATGACATCAACCAGACCAGCATGTGTCACAGAAGTGTGAAGCCACTGGTCCAAAGTGACAGGAGTGGTGTGACCCGGCCACAGCCCAGGCATACTCAGTCCTACAGCTTTAATTCTCCTGTATCTGTGTTGGAGAGAGTTAAGGCTCAGTGGGCAGGTGCGGTGAGTTAGCTTCAGCTTTTGGCTGTGTTGACCCTGAAGGGATGTTTAACTTGTCTATATTTCAGTCTCTCTTCTTATAAAATTAGCGTTATCAGTATACTGTAGATGTCCATAATGATCACATCCACCACAGGGAATGTGTACCTGTTCAGGATTCATCTTGATTCTTTTCCCCCTGATCTTCTCCTTTCCCTTTAACTCTCTCTTTCCCTCATTTACAAAAGGTGTCTCCATATTTTTCCTATTGTCTTTCCCCCCACTTTGCTCCTTGGTCCTCTTCCTATTTGAACCTTTCTTCCTGTTCCCCAGTACAAATTATGTATTTTGGTGCTTATTTGCCCTCTCAGTTTCTCACACCACAGAAACAATCTGATATTCACGCATTTGTGTCCCACATATTTCACCTAACAGCATGGTCTCAAGGTGTGTCTATTTACTCAGAAATGCCTCAAGTTTATCCTTCTTAATGGTAGAGTAGTCCTCCGTCGCATCACTCCTTCTTTATCCATTCATCTACCGTTGGACATTTTGAGTTTCCAAGATTTATCTATTACAAACTGTGCTGCCATAAACATGAATGTATATATCACTGTGGCATATGATGCTTTTAATTCTTTCAGGATACCAAGAAGGGGAAGAGTTGGGTCAAATGGAACCGATAGTCCTCACTTTTTGAGGAATCTCCACACTGATTTACACAGTGGTTGTACCAGCCTACACTCCCACCAACAGTGCAGCGGGCTTCCAATTTCCCTACAGCCCTGACAGCATTTATTATTGGTTGCTTTCTTGATAATAGTAATTCTGGGATGAGATGGAATCCCAGTGATGTTTTATTGTGTATTTCTTGAATGACAGGTGAGGTTGAACATTTTTTCATATATTTATTTGCCATTTCTATTTCTTAGTCTGAGAAGAGTCTATTCATTTCAGATGCCCATTTTTGGATTGGGTCTTTAAGTAGGGACATCTGGGTTTTTTCACTTACTTATGTATTCTAGATATTAATCCTCTGTCTGAGGATTAGATGGCAAAATTTTTCCTATTCTATGGGTTATCTTTTCACTCTGTGAGTTTCTTTTGCTGTGCAAAAGCTTTTTAATGTGATGATATCCTAGTTGTTGATTCTCTGTAATATTTCCTGTGTGATTGGGGTTTTCTTCATAAAGTCTTTGCTTACGTATATGACTTCAGGAGTTCTGCCTCATCTATCCCAGCAGATTTAGTGTTTCTGTTTTAATATTTAGATCTTTGACCCATTTAAATTTTAGTTTAGTGCATGGTGAGAAATATGGGTCTAGGTTCATTCTTCAGCATGCAGAAAGCCAGTTTTTCTGGAACCATTTATTAAAAAGGTTGTGTTTCTTCCAGTGAGGTTTATGGCATCTTTGTGAGAGATAGGCCAGCTGAATGTGTCTGAAATTGTTTCTGATCCCTCTAATCTATTCTACTAGTTCTTAGGCCTGATTCCTCCCCCCACGGTACAATGCTTAGCTTTGTAGTATAATTCCAAGTCAGGGATTGTGGTGCCCCCTTCCTTGCCTTTGTTGCCCAAAATTGCTTTTGCTATTCTAGGTATCTTCTGGTTTTAAATGAATTTTAGGATTGTTTTCTCTAGTTCTATGAGCTATGCTATTGGTATTTCAATCTGCGATGTGTTAAATCTATATAACTGTATTTCAGTCTCTTGTACAAGACTTATGAGACCTGGAAAGAGCATATATAAAGTTTTCAGAATGTCTGGCATGTAGTTATTGTTTACTAAGTAGTGGCTGTCACAGTATTGCTAATTCAACTCTTACTTCTGAGATAAGGGAAGAGCTGAAAGGGACAGTGATGTTGAGATACTTTAGAGCTGGGAAGAAGCCCCGAGGGAGGGCAGAGAAGGGGAATGACAAAAGTTAAACCCCAAAGTCTGTATTGGTATCACAGAGCACATAAAGTGTACTACAATTTCAGAGTGGCGTTTTACCACATCTACGTCTACAGCTCTGCGGCTCTCTCTGAATTTTCTTTTCATCAGAGGAAACTGACATTAAGCAAATAAAATCATGATGGGTAATTTACACTTGAAAGGACACAAGTAGGGTGCTGGGCAGAAGGGCCCAAGGGTCCTGCTGTAACATTCAGTGGCAGTCCTTTGGAGGGGGACATGAACTGAGTAGAGGGGTGAGTGGGGTGTAGGAGCAGTGCATATAAGGGGAAGGGAAACCTAGTGACAGCAAGTGACAAGTGTTTTGTACCACTCAAAGATACAGAGTCATTCTGAACTTCATAGCTGTGGGAGCTATCGTGGGTGGTATGCATTCCTGATGGCCCTGTAGCATCTGTTCGGTGTTTGTGTCTCTGCCATTGCTTCCCTCTGGGTGAAGCCTGGACCTGCTGACTCACGTCTTCTAACAGTCAGGTATGGCAAAAGCCATGGGGTGGCATGTTTGTGATGAAGTCATGGAAGACTGTGACTCTTGTCTTGCCAGTGGGCTTTCTCCCTCTCTCTTGCTGGTGTAAGCTGTCAGGACAGAAAGTCCACAGGGGCTCTTTTCTGTTCATCAGCCTCAACTCATGAGCCCAAGGGCACTGACCCCTTTCAGCAAGCATAGGCTGACTCTGGTGCACACCCAGCTCCCAAGAGGACTGCGATTCTTGCTGACACTTTACTCACAGCTCAAGTGAGACCCTACAGCGAGTAGTTCAGCTAAATAACACAGGTGCCTGGGCCTCGGAAACTGAGAGACCAGCGAGTGTTTTGTTGGAAGCCACTAGGTATTGGCATCATGAGTCACATAGCAATAGCTAGTATAGTATTCTTTACTCACTGATTGACTTTTTCAAATGAGAAGAGCCATGTGGCTAGGACAACTTCTTCGCCACACTCCCTCACCTCCTTTCAGCCCCAGGTCCTCTCTTCCATCTCTACTGCTAGACATTACAAACAAACTGCCAGACATTACAAGATCTCAGCAAACTGAGATCTTGTGCAGGTCAGGCAATGCCCAGCTGCCCAGGAAGTCAGCATGCACTAGTGGGCAGCTGGGGTTCACAGGCTCAAAGAGGGGACCAGGTGCAAGGACAGGAGGACAAGACACCTGGACTCTGTGCAGTGTGTCTGTAATGTCTAGCAGATGGAAGAGAGGACCTGGGCCTGAAAGGAGGTGAGGGAGTGTGGGGAAGAAGTTGTCCTAGCCACACGGCTCTTCTCATTTGTCCAGTTCTGGCCAACTGTCATGGAAGCCTGCATTTACCTCCAGGGGAAGAGTTCCGCTTTCACCCAGTTCTTGCCTTGGCCTCCCTGATAATCTAAAAGCAAACAGAGGCCGAAATGTATTCTTCGGTATAAATGTTAGATGGGCTACAGATTAATCAGGTTTCTGTGACACAGACTCAAGTCGCACCTCTAATTAGCTTTCCGAAAGCAGAAGTCAGACAACTTTAATCTGATTTGCTGTCCGCATGCAGCTGCTTCAGGTCAGGGCCCGCATCTCTAGAAAGGGATGCTAGTGTTGGACAGAAACTGCTTGGAATCATACTTCATGATGGAATCAAATTAGCAAGAGAAACAAATTGTACAGAAGTGGAACAAAGGAAAGAACAGGAAAACATCCACACACACACTACAGGCTTTGCAGAGGTTTGCCTGAGAGAGGAGCCTACGTTTGCATTTTGGATATGATAATTTGCTAAGCCTGCAAACCTAGAAGAAGCCTAATTAAAATTAATGGGAAGCAATCTCCATTTAAAACTCTTATAACTTGTTGCTGTTGTACAGAGCTCTATGCTCTTTCTCTTGTGTTCATGCCATATGCTGCATTCAAAATCCAAACTAAAAAAGCCCTTGGAGCTGAGCTTGGTGGTACAAGGTCCGCAACCCCAACAGCCGGGGGGGCCGAAGCAGGAAGACTCTAAGTTTGAGCTCACACTAAGCAAATTAGCAAGAATGGGGTTGTAGCGCCTTGTGAAAGCCCTGGGTTTAGTTCCTAATACCACAAAGGACAAAAAGGGCTTTGAAGATTTATTGTGTTTTGTTTCATTTTTCTTCCTTTCCATATTATAAAGCACACATCTGTATTTCAAAACATCTCTTATTTTCATAACACAGATATAAAATAGAAACATTTAAAGGTCTATGCTCCCACAAACATTCAAGGACTTTTTTGATGAGAGGAATGTTCCGCGTCTGTGCTTTCCAACAAGGTTGCCACAAGCCACACAGGGGTACTGCATGCAAGAACTGTGGCCAGTCCAAATAAGGAAGTGACTTCGGCTGTTATTGAAGGAGGAGTGCTGCATTGTGGACATTAGAAGTGAGGGACATTTCCAGACCTTGAGGCCCTCTCGCACATGCTCACACCAGTCCCCACCCACTCCCTCCTTTCCCAACTCAATAACCACTCTCCTCACTCTATGACTATGAGCCATTTTTTTCTAGTTTTGAAGTTCATATAAGTGAAATCATGGCATACCTTTTTTTTTTTTTGGTTTGCATGTTCTTTCTCAATAGCATGCTTTTGAGACTCATGCTTATTCTGAATGTAGCAATAGTTTTAAAAAATTGTTTTACTGTTGTCTACTGTATAACTATCCCAAAATTTATCCCTTGTGCTGCTGATGGATATCTGAACTTTTCCATCCTCTGGCTGCAGAGTGGAACTGCTACCAACATCTGCACGCATGCCTTCTGGTGGGCAGGCAGCACTACTCTCCTGTGGGCATACATGAGAGGTGGAATTAACTTTGCTCCTTCCCACAGCAATGTGAGAGGTACAGAGGCTTCATTATAATAAAATTTTATCTATGGACTTTGGCTACTTGTGAAGAGCATAACACATAGATTCTATTCAGGGACTGCACAGCTACTTGATGCATTATATGGCAATATCTAATAACTTTAAGGTTTACTTATTTTCACGTTCTAGTAATTATTATCTAGGTACATTCCCTGGGGAAATTCTTATATATCTGCACAGAGAAACACGTGCAAGAATATTTAAGATATAACTTTTCACTGTAGTGACCTAACTGGAATTTCTTCCTTGGGTAAATAAATGACAGTATCTGCATAATTAAATATAACTCAGAAAGTGAACAAATAAAGCCACATAAATCCATATGAATGTGGCCACAGTGTAATGAATCGTCAGTTCAATAGCATGTAGACAAAGATTTGAAATATTCGCGGTGCTCCTAGGAATCTGTTAGGAGCGCAGAGATTTCAATGAGAAGACGGTGTTAAGCATTTGGAGCAGAGAGGGACTGGCATGAATAAGTCACATGAAGAGGGGTACACGAACCATTCCCCATGGCAAACATAATCATCATGTACTGGGAATATGCATTAATAAATTAAGAAAAGGAATACATGGAAGGGTGCACAGCAAAGGGGGTAAATGGTTACGCACGATGTATAAAAAACTAGACTGCAGGTGGCCGTGCTTCTGCATTTTATGTGGTTTTGCATGTGCTAACTATTACTTAATAAAAGACAAACCAAGGTATAGTAGGTAGAGGTTCAGATCCCTGTGATGAGTGGGGTCACTGTATATGCCTAAGCTATGCCAATAAACAAGTTAAAAATATTACTTAATATAAAGGAAGACTGTGGAAGTGCGGGAGGCTACTACACACGCTTCAGAAGCTATTTTCACTTTCTTCTGTTCTGACTTGAATCCCTGGAGCCGTGGAAGTTGGAGCCGGACACATGGCTGCCCTGCAGGGGATGCCACTTCTTGGGCTTCTTTGTAAGAGATGTGGCCATGGGGCTGCGTTTCGTGGCACAAGGGGTCTGCATGTAGGAGGGGACATATCTGGCTTCATTCCTTACAGGGCGGCAGCTGGCGAGTGTCTCCCTTCTTCTTGTGAGCTGATGGCTGGCGTGCAAGCGGCAGGAGGGCCTCAGTTGCATGCACACGGGCAATGCTTTAGCAACTGATGACGCCACAAGACCGAAGATCCACTGGCTCAGACACGAGAGAGAGCAGGCTACACCCAGCCACTTCAGCCAACCAGAACCTAGATCTAACCCACACACCAGAGCTCCCAGTTACTAGGTAGGGAACTAAGAAAGACCATGGCAGCTGGGCCTGGGCTGAAGGCCGGCAACCCAGCGTTCTGGGAAGCTGAGGCAGCAGGGCTGCCAGTTTGGGCTCATTGTGGGGTATTCAGCAAGGACAGCCTGTCTCAAAGTAAAAATATACAGAAAGAGCCTGGCACCATGTGACCCTGGGGCGGTCCTCCTCCTGCTGGGCATGGCTGTCTCCTACTGTCGGGGCAGCAGGAAGCTGGCCGCTCTTCCCATCAGGCACCAAGAAAACCAAAGAAATGATACCTGGTCTGGCCCAGAAGCAGAGCATTAGCACTGAGAGAAAGACACTGTATGACTTGGTATTTCCACAAAATCTTATTTTTCAACAAATTAAGAAAATAAACACAGCCCATCCCCACAGGCTTGTGAATGAACAGCATGAACATATGATAAAGAAGAACACTTAAGAGGGATGACATTCAAATGTAAGCCTTGTATCTTAACCAATTACCTGGCATAGTTTACAGGCAATTTTCCTCGGAGATAACTATATTAAGTATTTTTTATCATGTCCTTCATAAATATTTCTGATCCGTTAATTCTACAAATTTCCATCTCATCCTATGAAAGGAATAGTAATAACCCTAAGAAAGGCAGTGAGAACTGTTATACAGAAATCAACTGCCACCACCTTTATTTGTCTTTAAAATAAATTATAGTTGTGGGAGGCTGAGACAGAAGACCAAGATTTCGAGGCCAGCCTGGAACGAAGGAGGAACATATCTAAGACAGTAAAGACCCTTGTTCCATCCTAGGAGACCTTTTATTTTGTGCCGCCCCCACAAACGACCTGCAGAAGCCCGGGAAGCAGGACACAGCTCTATCTCTTGAACTGCAGGCATCAAGCTTTCAGGCCCAGCGCAGAGCATTGGCAGGCGCCGGCGTTCCCTCCGGCTTCCCGCGGGCAGGCTGCGCGGGTCTGCTGGGCTCTCCCTCCGGGTACCCTGCTGCTGTCCTTCCGTGCTTGAAGCCAGCCCAAGCTCTCCGCTGTGCCCGCCCTCCAGCCATGCATCGCCCGAGGCACGCCTGCCTCGTCTTCCGCGGTCTCTCCTGCGGGTCACGGTGACCTGCTTGCGCCCTCTCCTCAGCACTTCAGCCCGGCTCCTTGCTTTTTTTTAACCAGCAGCCACTTCCTCTTGCGTCTCTCCAGCTGGCGCCGCTCCTCTGCGGGTCCTCCGCAGCAGAGACCTCCCTGTTCACAGTCTCTAACACCAACAGAACCTTCTGCCTTTTTCTTTCTACCTGGGCCTCTCTTGACAGGACGCAGCACTCTGGCTTGCTGTTTCACTCTCCGAGCCCAGGACACGTCAGCTCACGCGGGCGGGGCTCCTCTGTCCCATGCGCTGCGTACCCCGGTCCCGGGCACTGCCTTGTAGCCCGCCGGCTAGGATGCGTGCTGGAGAACTCTATGACCGAGCGTCCTCTCATCACTAACGGTCCTTCGTGTGGAATTTCACGTTCACTTCGCGTCACTTCGTGTACCTGGGCGGTTTTGCTGATTTCATTGTGACCAAGACAGTATTTATTTTTAAGATGGAAAAGCAATGCCTGCCCAACTGCTAGTGACATAATGAAGTGGCGCATGCTGCTCGGTGAAGAAAAGATCAGAGAAAATAGGTTATTTTCTCCGAAAGGCAGTTGACATGATAACAAGCTGACAGCTCTCCAAGGTGACAATTAAAGGTGTGAGGGAATTTATCTGTCTACATTTATCAAGTCTCCTATGAACAAAATACACTTTTAAAAGTTCGGCTCTCTGTTCATTACAGAGGTTCAGGGACCTGCATGCCCTACTTCCTCTTTCATTATTACTTTCTTTCTTTTCACTCTAGAAATAAAGAATCATTTTCTAATAAAAGACCTGTTGTTTACTGGAATAAATTGATTGCACACCTTGGATCTTCCCCGTCCACAGGCTCTGCATTGGTGGATTCAGCTAACCATGGATTAAAAATCTTAGCAGAAACCGTGTCAGCCGTTATTCACTTAGCGACACAGTCAGTACAACCAGTTCTGTATTGCTCACATTGCATTAGTTATTATAAGTAATCTCGAGGGGCCATGAAGGACGCAGGAGGATGAGGGTCGGCTATTAGCTTGTTACAGACACCGTTCCACTTTATGAAAGGTCCCGAAGCATCTGCAGGTCTTGGAAGCAATCCTCTGCGCACTGCACTGGCGTCGCAGTGATGCGCCAGGCAGGTCAACAGTGATGGAGACCTGAGGCACAGTGACAGCTTCCGAAGCTACCACAGTCCTTCGTGCTGACTACAGCTGCTCATACGCCATGCGTAGCTATAGCTCCTCCCCTCAGAGATGGGGTCTGCTTCTCCTCTCCTTGAATCTTGGCTGGCCTTGTGACTTCCCACACCAGAAGACTATAGTGGGAGTGACAGTGTGACACTTCTGAAGCAAGATTCATGCTCCTCCAATCTCTCTCTTAGAACCCTGCCTAGTAGCAGCATTCAAAAGTCTGGGATACGGAACTGTCCTAGCTGAAGTTGTCTTGAGATCAGGTGGTGGTCATCTGACCCCTAAAGCTAGCAAAGTATCCGACCAAACTCACTGTGACAGCAGACGTGTGAGTAAGCTCGGCCAAGACCACAAGAACCACAGCTCACCTGCAGGTTCCAGGTGGCAACAAGTGCTTTGAAGCTGCTGAGCTTCATAGAGTGCTGCAGGACACAGCTGCTGATAGAGACACCGTCACAGCCATCAGTGACCAGAGCCCCCAAAGGCAAGGTTTGCTTCGCTGCTCTCTGGTGATCTTTACAAAGTGTCCTTGTTCTTCCCTACCTAGAGGATGCCACCCTTTCCCTTGGATAATAAAGAGAACCACAGGCCGAGTTCTCAAATCTTTATCCCAACCTACCTTCTTCCTCCAATTTTGTAGAAGAAATCTTTTAAATTACGCACATCAGTGTTGGTGCCAGGACTCACGCACACCAGTGCAATTCAGGGACGGGGACAATCTGCATCACAATCAGAGAATGAGCGAGGAAAGGAAGAGATTCTGGATTAGAACAGGTGCGCTGTGAACAGGGCTGGGAGTTGATGCTAGAGCCCTGTTATTGTCTTAACAGCTATCTCTCACTCCTTGTGTGTACTTCCTTTAAAAGCTGTTGGTGTTCATTAGCTAGGGCAACAATCATACTGAATAATAAACGACGCCTGAACTCAGTAACTGAAGCCAATGTAGGTTGATTACCACATTCTTGGGCCTGTGGGTTGGCAGGGTGGGGTGGGGTTCTACCAGTCTAGACCAGGCACTGCTGTAGGCTCGACAGGTGAGTCACTTCAGACTGAGGCAGTGTGTTTGTTGGTGAGTACAGTCAGAATGGTGCCCGGCTGGGGGACGGTGGAGGTAACAGTCACCCAGGGGATAGTCTACTCTTGGGGCCTGTCCCCGCATGATGGGCCGAGCTCTGTGCTCTGCTGACAGTTCTTTGACAAAGCAGGTGTGGCCTCCAGGCTCCAAGTCCAGAGGTGGGGAAACTCACTCAGTGCCTCACTGGCTATTCGCATAGTATGCACTTTTAATCCAGGACAGAGAAGAATGAAGGCCAGTTATTCCATCAAGCACATCACAGTGCAGTCTAATTTCTCCTCTACTCTTGCTCCTCCCTGAGCAGAAAGGAGGACAGCATTTCAGACAGTCTCTCTTAATTGCCCTCAAAACTTCCTCATCGCTCACACCCACCTCAGCCAGTCACTCCTTCACGAAGTGGTCAGGGACCAATCAAACCCTGCTGTTATCAGAGATCTCCGAAGCTCTGTGGCTGCGCCTGCCTAGGCCGCTGCTACCACCCCCACCACGACAGCCACTAACCACCACGCTTGGCTCGGGCTGCCATTGCTGGGTCCCCCTCCCCTGGGAGGCTCTTTTCACGCCTCATTTCTACCTGGTAGCTATTAATAATTCTCTTTTACAGAGGAGTTAATTAACTCTGTAAAGGTTACAATGATAAGCGGCTGGCTTCACACTGCCTGTGTGCGTTACAATTGTTCACTGTTTCACAGACCGACTTTGTATTGTGGAAGATTTTGCCTCCTCATTAGTTTGCTCCTTCAAACTGCATCATGTATTTCTCAAAGGCAAGAACTTTGTGTGATACTTCTTCAGACTTTTTTCTTCCCTGGCACAGTGTGATCACTGGATTTCAAGAGCTGGCTCTAGAGAACTGGGCCAACTTGACACATCGGTACCTATTGGAGTGAAAGTTTCCCAAGACATGCGAATGCAATTAACTAATGGTAGCTAGAAATAACTAGCACTGATCACCTTACTAGGTATACCGTCCAGGGTCCCCTTTTCTGTATGCACAAAGTGAGCCCCACAGAGGCTAGTGGACTAACGCACAAAGTGTGATCAGCAGAGCCGGAGCCGAAGCCTTTGTCACTTCAGCGTCCTAACATTTAAAAAATTTATTTTAGCTTTAAATTAACAGATTGAAATTGTAAGCACCAGTGAGACAGCTCGGTGGACTAAGCGCTTGCTTAGGCAAGCACAGAGGCTGGGGTTCGATTCCTGGCACCACATGCCATGCCGGCCCCATCCCCAGGAATGCTGAGCCAGCCACCGAGTCTGGGTGTGGTAGCGCGCACCTGTAATCCCAGCACTGGGGAGGCTGAAAACAGGAGGATCACTATGAGTCTGAGCTGTGCGGTGAGACCCGGTACCAAAAACATTAAAAAAAAAGAAAGAAAGAAAGACATTGTACATGATTAAGGGGTATGATGTGATACTGCAATCCATCTATCAAGTATGTACATATAACAGTGGTGATTATAGCAACTTCATGTCCTTATCATTTCTTAGTATTAAAGTTCTAGTTTTAAAACTCTCTGCTTATTTATTTCTGTGGTGCTGTGGATTGAATCCAGGTCCTTCACACTGAGCAATGTCCTATTCCTTTAAAATTTTTTTAAACTTTATTTTGAGGCAGTTCCTCACAAAGTCATTTAGTTGCTCAGGCTGAGCTGGAACTTCTGGTCTTCCTGACTCAGCCTCCCGTAAGGCTAGATTATAAGCCTGAGTCATCATACCTGGCCGAGAGAAGCACTGGTATTTAATATTTTATTTCTTCATAATTCAAGGGTTAGATTGTAACCATTCTGAAAGTTTTAGCTGTGAAACTGTAGAAAGATCAACCCCTGCCAAATCTCTTAACACGGCTCAAGTCTTGGTTTATGTGGCAAGAATAACAATAAATGAAAATGACAATTTATATTCTTTAAAATGTTGGGAGATGCTTGTGTTCTTATTAACGTTTTGCAATCAATGAGCCAGGCACCCCGTTATTATCCCCACTCTACAGAAAAGCAAGCTGATATTTAGAGAAGTAAAGTGACTCGCTGGAGATTTACAGTCACAATGTGAGTCAACCACATTAAGAATTTGGTATCACAATCTTAGCTTTTGTGTTATATCATCTCTCTGCCTTCAGCTCCAATATTATAAACCACCATGAATTTCCGTTGTTTACAGGACGGGTGGACTAAGTTTTATGTTTCAGTTTTAGATGGTAAGATCATATATCTACTGGGTAGTTTTGAGAAATAAGTAACTCTTACAGTTGTGATGTGATGATTGTTTAATTCTAAGTTGACAGATTGAGGCCCTTGAGTCAAATCTGCCTGCTGCCTGCTTTTATAAATAGAGCTTTACTGGAAGACAGCCACACTCATACCTTCATATATACTGTCCATGGCTGCTGTCACTCTGGTGACAGATTAAGCAGCTGGTGTGAAGATTATAGACCTTACCAAGTCTAAAATATTTATCAGCTCCTGGTTCAATTTATAACTTAAAATTACGTATGTAATTTGACTTTTTTTGCATGATTTTGTGCATATTCCTACACCAAAGTTCATCTTCATTGAAATTCTGGGCTCACTGCTTCCAGTTACTAAGGTGAGGTTAACTTACTATTGGTGAATACATACTGGAGAGAAACCTTTCCAATATATGGAATGTGAAAAACCATTCAGCTGTACTTCTGACTATATTGTGCACCAGAAAATTAATACTAGAAAGAAACCTTTTCAGTGTAAGGAATGTGGAAAAGCCTTACATATTAATGCCCATTTAATTTGGCATAAGGGAAGCTACACTGGGGAGAAACCCTTCCGATAGTGTGGAAAAGGCTTCAGCTTTAGTTCTGACTGTGTTGTGCGCCAGGCTGTCCACACTTGGAGGAAACATCATGTGTGTAGTATCTTTGGGAAAGCCTTCAGGTTTACCTTCCAACTTGACCAGCATCAGAGTTTCCATAATGAAGACAGATCTTGTAGTGAAAAGGTTATAGGAGCTCTTCAAGTTAATGCTGAAATGGATCTATGCAGCATCAGATTCACCTTGGAGGAATTCTCTGGGAGGGAAGTGAAGTGGTGAAATCTTTTCACGGAAACTCATCTTTTCTGTTCTATTCAATTTTGAAATAAGAATACCACTAGTTAAAAATTAATACCAAAAAATAACTTTAACAGCCAACAAGAAAATATTGGAAAAAATATCTACTCAGCAGCATCAAGAACAGTAGACTTTCTAAGAATAAACAATTGCTGTATGGAGCCTATATGGTGAAAATTAGAATTCTCCACCAAGAGCCACCAGAGGAAGCTTGAATATGTGGAGAGGTGAAAACTGTGCACTTGTACAGGAAAACCTGTATCATAAAGATATGTGTTCTACCTAAACCAGTTCATTTCTGTTTAGTTTTTGATACAGGTATGTATTTTGCAAAGAAGGAAAAACAAAGATCTCATTTCTGTGAAATAGAGAGAAGGTTTCAATTATTTTTCACTCATTTTTCAGATGAATGCTAGTAAGAAAATGCTGATAAGTTGACCACTCAAAATTATTTCTAATTTTTAAAAGATACTACCAAAGAAAGCTAAAAATGTAAATCATAAAAACAAAAACACAGGAGGTGGCCACTCTTCAGGCTCTGTAGCTGGCTGGATTTCACACAAGCAAAGAAAAGTCAGGGAACATGGAGTTTCCTAACTTTCAACTGTCATTTGAGCTCTGTAGGGACTTATTAAGGAAATTCTGCACATTTAAACCAGGAAATGTACTGATATGGTACAACCCAAATGAAGTGACAGATTGTGAACCAATTTCCACTGAATAAACACGTCCTTTACAGGCAGAGTTAGCAGGATCGAGTTCTGCTGACCTTTCGGTTCCTCCAAAACATTTCAGGGAAAAGATGAGCAAGCTATTTAAAAAGACACTGATTTATTTTACTTAAGAGTATGCCTTGTTTTGAAATTTTGCTTTTTGTTCTTTCTCTTTAAAGTGAGAAAAGACACTAAGAAAAGATTTAGTAACTCCTATACATGTCTTCTTAGGGTATAGGTAAATCAATACACTTCCCACTTCATGGAGGAAAAGGGTGCTACTTCTGTGCCTGTGGAGAAGATGCATTCTTGTTCTCAGCAGTTGAGTGGAAGAACCTGGTTTGGAAGCATGCAGTTTGAGGTCAGAGCCTAGATGGGCTGTTCAGTGGATGTTTGACCTTCGAGAAAGTAGTCTCTCTCTCTGTCTCTCCCTCCCTCCCTCCCTTTCTCTCTCTCTCTCCCTTTCTTTTTCTCTCCCTTCTTCTTCCAGCCTTCTTATCCAAATGTGTATAAAATGCCTACCTTATAGACTTGTTATGAGTATTTTGTATGATTATGTTTGGGTGTATAAGTGAACTTAGTGCTGGAACACAGCAAATGCTTTGTATTTGGGTACTTGGTAGGTATTACTCCTGCTCAAACTGTAGTTCAGAACAAAGATGGATCATGAGACTTCCTCTAGTTGGGGCTGTCATAAAAGGATGATGCAGAATCATTAACTACCTAAGCAGGACAGGGAACTGCTGTATGCTATTCCTAGTTTTGGGAAGGATTAAATCAAAAAGGGTAAACAACAAAACTGAATCAGCATATATTGCACTGCATCATGCTGCATCACACTGTACTGCACTGTATCACACTACATTACACTACACGGCATCACACTGTGTTGTATTGCCTCACAGTGTATCACACTGCATCATACTGTGTTGCACTGCATTGCACTGTATTATACTACATTACACTGTATTACACTATATCGAACTATATTACACTGCATCCCACTATATTGTACTACATTACACTGCATCCCACTGTATCACACTGCATCATACAGGGTTGTACTACATTGCACTGTATCACACTAGATTACACTGCATCCCACTATATTGTACTACATTACACTGCATCCCATTGTATCTCACTGAATCATACTATATTGTACTGCATGACACTGCATCACACTGTATCACACTGCATCACAGTGTATCACACTGAACTGACCCCGCTGAAGATGGTAGGAGAAGGAGGTAAATTTAAATCATCACAGCAGGGTATCTTGGATGGCAAAATGCATTAGAAGGCTGGTAAAATATTTTCCTTTGTAAGAATATACTAGAGGATTGATAATAGGATTCATCTTTTGGCAAAAGGTGGAAAAATGGAAGATACTATTTTTGTTAAGACTTTTTCTGAAAGTACACTGCTTTTACAGTTCTGATTAAAAGTCTGTGGTTCAATGCTCAGGAAAGGACTTTGTGAAGACAAGCCAGTTTAGGGTTCCATTTTGGCAACAAAGGGAAGAAACTGCGGAAACATCTCTAGAGTTTTGAAGGGTGCAGAGACGGCATCCAGCTTCCGGTCCCTCAGATGCAGTTTCCATGCCAACCTTCCACTCGGCTGGTCCTGGTAGCAGCAGGGATAAGCACAACTATTTGGTCATGTGTTCTATGAACAACTGCCAGAAGAACAGGAAAAATCAAGATGGTATCATCAGAAATTAGATATTGGTAAATTAGATTTTGCTTTCTTCACTGCCTTTAATTTTGTGCCCACACTTCTTTACATCCTAAGACTGCTGAAATTAAGCACATCTGGCAAGCAAAGTCATATAAAGTGGGGCAGTCCATCAAATAGTAATGACTGCAAGAGGCAGCCCATGGCTCTGGAAAGATGAGCTTTACTTTGTGCCCCTCCTGGGCAAATGCGTGATGTGAGACACAGGTTCAGTGTGACTAGAGGGACATTTGCACTGGCAAGAACACTGTGACCCTCAAGTGATACACAATACTAGCATGTGAATTTAAGTCATAGACAGGCCTGTTCTGTTGTGGCTTTTTGCTTCATAAGGAAAAAAAAATGACAAAACACTGTTTTGTGTGATGTGGGCAAGTAGCCCTGCAAGCCTTAAATGCCTTGGCCTCTATACTTATAGACTTAGTATTTAATTGGGCATCTTTTTTGTGCAAAGCATTATACTAAGTGTTGGTCATGGTTCTTACTCTTAAAGAAATAGTGTAGAGAGGAAGATAACAGCAAAATAAATCGACACGCAAGGTTACGTCAATTATATCAAGTCGTATGATGGTAATAAATAACTCTTTTAGAAAAACAAACAGTTAAGGAGAAGCCTGCTTTAGGTTGAATGGTCAGGGAGAGTTTTTCCAAGAAAGTTGCACTTAAGTTGATACCTAAAGGAACCAGGATGCCTAGAAACCCATGGCAGACAATGCTAGGGTCTACTACGTCCTGTTGCCCTTCCCATGAGTGAGGGTGGGACTGGATTCTAACAGATGACAAGAATGAAGAGCTTTTGCAGGTGTGAGGTGTACTTAATTCTTGATTTTGGCTTCATTCCGGGAAGCTGATCCTCAATGGATCTAGAAATCAGAGACCCAAAGCCCCAGTTTCTCTCTGTTGCTGAATCTGAAGTGCTCCAGCGCAGCAAGGAAATGGGTATGAGTTCAGCATGCACACGCCCCAGGCTGCAGTGTGCACCCAGGCTGCCTGGCATCCATGTCCAGTCTGCAGAGACTCAGAGTTAGAACCCAGCTGAGTCAGGTCGGAAGTATGACCCCGAAAAACTATGAGATTTGATCATGGGAGACAGTGCCTGGGTCTTCTTCCAAGACATTAGTTTGTTACACAGAAAGAGCAAAACTAGGTGCAATATTTTGAGCAGGATAGGATCAAGTCATGAGGAGCTCTATGTGGGCATGAAAAAAGACAGCAAGAAGTCATGCCCTGGGATGTCACTGTAGACAAAGGAAGAAAGTTCTGGCTCCATCCTCGTCATATTTAGCACAGTGCCTAGAGCACACTGAATGTGTAGGATAGCTGTTAAATGAATACATAATACGAGAATGGTTTTAAATGGACTGCTGTACCACTGCCCCATTCCTAGATTTTAAAGTATTTCTTCTGTAGTTTGTTAACTGAAATATTATTATATGCAAAGAATGCTGTTGTTGTCATGAGGCCAAGAAAAGTGATTAATAAATAGAGTCTGGCCCAAGAAACAAATTTTCCACCAACAGGTCTTTTGGGGAACTTCTGGTCCTGGAAAATGCCATATAGTTATATGGAGATTAAGGAGCCTGTAATGAGTTAGGATACAATTCTGCAATCTGGGTCATGGCTGAAAGCCTGATAATTTGAGCGTTCTCCTCAGAGTCTAATAAACTATCTGAAAAGCCGCCAAGTGCTAATCGAGTCTGAGGAAGATGGGACTATAATAAGACAACCACACCATCAAAGGCTGCATTGATGATGGTTTGGAAAAAAAGGAAAGGAAATGTTAAGAAAATTGGTTCATTAATGTTGGAGAATTCAATGTTGAAAATGCGAAGGTATTTATAGACTGGAGAATCACATTCATGTCTCTCTAGTCAACTTTCCCAGGTTCATGGCAAACTTCTCTCAGCATTCAAGAGGAGAAATGACAGATGGACGTTGTCATCTCTGAACAGCAAGCACATGCATGCCATCTCTGCAGCCACTGGGCACAAAGAAGGCTATGAAGAGGTCAGAGGATGCTGCTGATAGTTCCAGGAGCTGAGGAAGTGATCGGCACAGAACAAGCGGCAGTGGCATTTTCAAAGAGCAGAACTGAAATACAAAGGCAACTGGCTTCCTCCACTGGCTCGCTCGATCACACTGTGGCATTAGCTGGAGGTGCCTTGCTCGCAAGAGTTTATTTGCATTTAAATGTATGAGACACTGTATGACTGTTTCTTTCCGAAATGCATCTCCGTGGTGTTTTCAAGGGAAATTTCCATACATCTTAGAAAGAGGTAATTAAGGACAACATGTGACGTTAAACAGAGCAGTAGGAAGCAGCAGACACTTGGCACAGCGGGGCATCAAACTGATAGGAAATTTGGAGGACGCTAAAGGAAACAGCTGAGTGGGAGCTTGCTTAAAACGCTTTTCAATACCAGGTCTCCGATTCATCAAGCTCAGCTTTGCTTTGTTGAGTTAGTACTAGAATTAGAACCCAACTGGAATGCTCAAACAGCTATGTAACTGACTGCTTCTTCCCAAGGGCCTATGAAAAGCAAAAACACTGCTGATTTCATAATGAGTTGCCAATTATTTTACATTAGGTGTTATGTTGAGTATAAGCAACTTGTTCTGATCCAACCATTCTCAGTCAAAAAAATGGACTTTAAAAATTCCATGTGCAAATGGAGAGACATTTGTTAAGCCTTCTTACTTTTTCCTTATGCTCTGATAGGCAACAAACAACTGCCATGTAAGTGGTATAATCACTCTTTGATAGATGTCATTTCTCATTTGAGATGAAAGTGGCAGTTACTGGCAGATCCCCATTAAAAGAGATCATGAGAACTTCCAGAAAGCAATGCCAGAAATTAGATTATAGCTTCCCCTAGGATGTATGAGACGTGCACAAAAGGAAAATGCCATGCATATTTTGGGGATTTGGAAACATTTAGGAAATTATTTTGTCTTGTAAGAAAAATGGGTCAGGGGTGATACAAAAATAAACAAAAAATGATTTAAGCAGGACAAAGATGAAAGCAATATGATTTCATTTCTGTGTCTTCTCTCTTGTGAGTTGACAGTTTTGCAAAGCAAAGTGTAGTCTACAAGAAAGCTGCTTGTAGTGAATGAATCTGTAATTTATGAAACCTGATTACAGTTTTCCTCCTGCGCCTGCCTGGGCTCCACCACCAGGCTCTCCAGGCCTCAAAAGCTGCTCTAGGCAGCTTCCAGGCAAGTAGGGGCCTCAGAGGTCCCTATCCCCGGACCCCCCCTATATCAGGGCACAGCTTGGTCTGCTGGTTTCATGCCACTGGCAGTGTGAGGTGATCTAAAACAGCTTTTTTTAATACTAATTTTTCCTTTTACTGTGCATTTTTTTTTTAAGAAAAAGAAAAGCTAGGACATCAAAGCTATGGTTTTACATAAAATTTTTCCTAACATGAAGGTGGTTTTAAAAGTGTTTTGAGTTGAGTTAGTACATATTATTAAATAACAATATAGCTAATGCTCATAAATGGCAAAAATCATAAAGGTGGGATGTTAGCAGCTAACATCTAGAAAATCAACCAGAAGATAACGTCTCCTTGTTCTATTGTTTTGCTTCTTTCTTTTTTTCTTTCTTTTTTTTTTTGTGGAACTGGGGATTGAACTCAGGCCCTTGCATTTGCCAGGGAAGCGCTTATTCTACTGAGCTATCTCTCTGGCCCCTTGTTTTGCTTATTTCTTTGTTAAGAGTTTTATATTTATAAAATATGCAAATATTTACAAAATATATTTACAAAATACATGTTCAAGGCAGAAAATGTAAATACATATATAAGCACAAAAGAAAGCCACAAAAATTAACCATAATGCTATCCTGTAAAGAAAAAAACAATTAGCATTTTCATTTTGGCTCATCCAATACTTTTTCTATCCATTTCCCCAAATAAAAATGGGGCTATGCCTTCATATTCTGTTTCATAGCTAAAGTCTTCCACTTAGCAATATCTAGTGTACACTGCCCCACATAGTAAGTCCCTGTCTTAGTTATCTTTCTCTTGTTGCTGGGGAAAAATATCCAACACCCAGAATTAAGGATTTAAAGGTTTATTTAGCTCACAGTTAGTGGAGGTTTCAGTCCATACTCAGCTGGCTCCAAGGCAGAGTAGCACATGGAAGAGAGCAGCTGTTGATGGCGGCATCCATTGTGGCGGAAAACAACAAAGTGCAAGGGGAGGGGCAGCAGCTGCAGCAGCTAGACAGCTTCTCTCCCCTCCTTATATTGTAATGCAGATTATTCACCCCAAGGCCTGGGTAGCACTCACACCCATAATCCCTGCATTGGATCATGAATTAATCACAATCTCTAGAAGTCCACCTCAATGACTGCATGAGGCTTTGGGGGGACACCTAGACACAAACCATAACAGTTACCTTCTACAAGAAGTCTTTTGTTGAATGGAGACTATTCTGTTCCATTATGTGGTTAAATCAGTATGCATTTTAACTGATTACCATTGCATGCTCCAATTAGGATGTTAACTGAACTCTAAAGCCACAATGCCAGTGAGGAGTCACACCTGGATTTCCTGTACCTAAATCTGTCTGATTCTCAGCACAGAGCGATTTTGAGCTAATACGCCAATGTGTCTTAATTTAACCTGTCCATGCCAGGAGAACCAGAGCAGAGCTGCTCAGAGAGACGGGGCCAGACAGATAGCAGGAAGGGAGGCCCTTGTATTTGAGGAAATACGAATTCCTGGGCCCTACCAGTCTCCAGAATGGGAAACGAGGCTTGTGGGCTGGACATATACATTTAAAAAGTCCTACTGAATGACATGCACTAAGTTTCACCCGTTCCCAAAGTAGACAATAACATGTGTTGAATGAATGGAAGTTAAGGTTATGCA
>NDGM011163979.1:0-13011 GCA_002564305.1 Octomys mimax | reverse complement strand
CTTTGCCAAGCTTGTTCCAAGTAGGTGCTTTAGACAACTGAGCCATCTCGCCAGCCCCAAAATAACCAGTTTTGTGCAAAAATTCAACTTAGACTTTTCACCCATATCACCACAAAAAAGAGCCCCAGTCCTTCTGGGGAAACTGAGAAATCTAAGAGAGTGAAATCATATTTTAGTGAAGGATGGCTTCAGCCTTTCTGTAGTAGCTGCTTTCCTTTTGCTGGGAAAATATCTGACACCCACAAGTTCAAAGATATGTATACTTTGGCTCACGATTTCAGTGGGTTCATTCCAAGTTTAACTTACTCCAAGACAGAACTAGCATAGTGGAAAGGCCTGGAAGAGTAAAACTGTTCATGTTGTGGCAACCAGTAAGCAGAGAGAGAAAGGAGGAGTTAGGGACAAGAATATGCCCCTGGTGACCTCCCTTTTATAGCCAGGTTCCATTTCCTAATATCATATCCAGCTATGGATTAGGGCACTGATGGGTATAATGCCCCATAATTTAATCATCTTTCCCAAACTCACCTCTGAACATATGTTACCAGGGTTGACATTTTAAATATAAACCATAATATTACACCCTTAAATCCAAAGGCATGTTTCTACCTCCTTATGTAAAATATATTTAGTCTGTTTCTATGAATTGCCAAATTCTTATCCGTTCGAGAATTACTGAAAAGCCCAAGTCCAAAGTCTCCTGTGAGACTTAAGACAAATGCTTAGTTACAATCATTTGTGAAAATACCAAAGAAAGTTCAGTACCTGTAATGTACAATGGCGCAGTATAAACATTCCTACTGAAAAGGAAGAAATAGAATAGAGAGACATGGGACAAAAGCAAAGCTAAAACCTAGAATGGCAAATCTGAATTTCTGTAGCTGTACGTCCAGCACCCAGGGTAGTTTGTAGTGAAATGTGAGCTCACAAGGGCTTGGCCGCACTGCCCCTACTGTCTTGCCAGTTACAGCATCCCTTGTTTCTCTTTGAGGCTGGCTCCACTTATTACTGTAACTTTCCTCAGGAAAAAGTTCATGTTTTTAGCATTTTCGATTTCCTCAGGTGTTAACTATACCTGAAGCTTCACTCTCACAGCTTGACATTTTCCTCTCAAGGGCATAATGCCTAGTCTCCAGTCTATTTTAAGAAAAAATCTAGATTGGAGTCTCTATTATCCTACAACTCTTTGAATTTTGCATGCCTGAGAAACCAGCATCACATGGATGGTATCAAGATCTATTCCCAGTTCTAGAAGTAGCCAGGCTGCTTTGGGCTGTGACTACAGCAGCACCTGAGTTCCTGCTAAACTCAGAGAAACACTTCCTTAGGTGGCTGTGGACAGGCAGGCCTCTCTGGGGTTCTCTTCTTTTAAAAAGTCTTCTGAATGTGTTCGTGCTTTGACATCTCTGAGGGCTCAGTGGGTAGATTCAGACCACTTATGGAAGGATTTTTTTTCTATTGCTTTCATGCAAAATACCTGTTTTCTTTTTAATGTTAATCTTTTCGGCAACCAGTGTAGATTTTGCTACTGGCATCCAGCAGTACTGATGCCACTGCCAAAACATTGGGCTACTTTGTAATTCTATCACAATTAGTTTATGTTCTTTAAATTCAGCTTCACACACATCAGAAAGTCTTAGTACATGTCCAAAATGCTGACAAATTATTTGACAGAATAAAAAGATTGCCTATATAGTTCAGTGGCCAATACATTACTTATACCCAACCCAAATTTCCTGATCTTAGCCATTACTTTCTATATTCCTATCAGTATTCTGGTCCCGTCTAAGCTCTGACTAGTATCACACATCAAACTCTACCAACAGTATTCTAGGGCTGCTCCAGACTACATCCTCAAACTTCTCCAAAATCTTCCTAAAGCTAATTCCAAAGGCTTCAAAGCCACATGCTCAGGTACAGACACAATAATAACACCACTCTCAGTACCAATTTTCTATATTAGATACTTGCCCATTGACAATGGCAATTTAAAGTTATTTTGGCTCAGATGATTGCTGACCAACTCTAAGGCAAAAACAGTATAGCAAAGGACCTGACAGAGAGAAGCTGTTCAGGAAGCAGAGACAGAAGGGAGGAACTATAGACAAAATACACCTTCAAGGGTATGTCCCTAATAACCTGCCTCTTCTACCCAGGCCCTACCTTAGAATAGTACATTTAGTTACAAGCCAACAATAGATTATCTCATCAGTAAATTAATCTCCTAATAAGCATAACATCTTATAGTCCAATCACATTTCAAAAATTTCATTCCTTAACATAAGATTTTAGGGGACATTTTGCATCTAAAGCACATCTCCTCTATTATCAAACACTTACAAGGTTTGTTGTGATTCTCACAAGATTTCTCCCAGAAGAAGCATTACAAAAAGAAAAATGCTTGGAGAAAGAAAATTGTCTCTTAGGAATTACCATTTTGTGATTAAATTGTTTTGAAGACTTTACAGTATTTCCTTACTTGAGTCAAATAAAAGCTATAGGTGGTCTTGCAATGCATTCCTCTGGAGCGCTGCAGCAGTGGCACAGACAGCTGCAAAGGAAGCCCACTTCCGGAGGGGCAGTATGTTCTGGTTCACAGTTACCACCTTTTCCTTTGGCTACTATGAATATGTTGCCTTCTGGCTTCAGAGTGTCCCATATCAGAGCCTTGGGCTCCTGGGTGCTTTCCCTCAGTACTTGATGATCTGTCATCACACGCTTGTGTACAGTGGATGCTGTTTCTCCTGGCTGAGGCATGTAGAAGAGTCCTTATATGCCCAGGCACTGCACAAGTACAAGGTACCTTGCCTAGCCCCTCTTGCTCTGTAGACTGTACTCTTAGAATAGCATCTTTATTTCCACTGCCTACAGACCAAAATGCCAAAAACGCACTTGAAGGAGCAGGCCCTTCAAAGCTCCTTATGGCCTCTGGCTACACATTTTTTTTTATATGCTCTGGCTGAGCTTGACTTAAGAGAGAAATAAGAAATGATTGTGACTTTGCAGACACCTGTTCATCAGTGGCTTTGACTACCTTGAAGTTCCTGGCTGTCTTGGGCTCTCCTGTTACCTCAGTTAAAACATTTACTACATTTGCTTGTTGGAGTCCTTTCCTCCCACCTTCTGTTTAGCATTTCCCCCCTTCGTCTCCCCCATCTTACTTCTTTCTCAAGTTTCTTTCACTCTCGTGGATTATGCAACACTTGAACAGAGTATGAATTCCACATGTATTTATTAGAAACCCACGAGTCAGGGTCTCCTGCTCTTAAATTGCAGAGATTGCTCAGGAAGACAATGCCTACCATGGGGCCAGCTGAGTGACTGCATGGAGGCCACAGATGCACTCGACTCATGAGCAGACAGAAACAGCTAGAAGTGATCGAGCCCTTCATGTGATCCTTGGGACAGAGCTCTGCATAGAGGCAGGATATGGTGATCTGGCGGCCACTACATTGCTCTTGCAGCTCAATGCCACATAGACCATGGTTGACCAGGTCACATTATCCCAACAGGTATCCTGTCTCCCACCTGCACAACAGCAGTAAGGCTCCTTCTGTCTCAATGAACAAAGGAAGTACACTGATCTGTTTCCACTCCTCTGTCATGCCAGGTTTTACAGTAACACTGATAAAGCCCTTCAGCATATCCCACCTCATCAGAAAGGGATAAGCCTGACTTCAACTAATGGGGCTTCCTTTCTTGGGTCTTCTGAAGAAAACCTGGATCTTTCTGCTAGTTCTCTTCTGTCAGTCACTTTTTCCTTCCAGCACTACATTTCTCACTGATGTACCATCCTGTTCTAGAGACCACAGCCCATGCATTAGCCAACTAATTTCTGTCTTCTCCATCTGCCTGTTGGGAAGGGAGAGGGCTTCTGTGCCTCTCTCTTTACCCTGGTAGAATAAAGAATGCCTCTGTCATGCCTCAAGATGATCTACCTCTTTTGGGGGGACTCATCTTCATTTTCCTTTCATGCTATAGCAGGGCAGCAAACATTTTCAAGAACAATTCACCCCAAAAATAGCCCCTTCAGGGAAAGCACCACCCCAAAAGATTATAGTCCATGAATTGTTTAGATTAATTATGGAAATTTAAAAAATCAACCATAGTTTCAGTTCTTGGAGATACTTGGATAATTCCCAGTTTGTATAAAAATTACAGGTTTTCCTGGAGCTCTTTTAATTGTCAGTTTGTTGTTTTTCTTTAGATTCATTTTCTTGATTTGGTGTACGTATGCCAGTATTTGCTATGTATTCATCGACTGTTGATGAATAGTGTATTAATTAAGACTAATTTCAACTGCTAATAACAGAAAAAATGTGTTAGTGGCTTAGTAATAAAGACACATATTTGTTATAGCAAAATCTCTGAGGAAATGGAGTTCATGGATGGTGTGGCAACTCTGTTTCACCGGTCATTCTATATAGCTCTCTGCCAAGCACGTTCATAGTCACCTATAACAGTGGAGATACAGACTACAAGATAGAAGAAGGACAAAGAAAGCAGCAAAAGCACCTTCTCCCTTTCTGTCTCCCACCCTCAGGTATAAGGCTATGAAATTTAATCTTAATTTGTGCAGTAGAAATTGGGATGTTTCTAGGATCTCTTTCACAAAACATTTATGTATCATAAACACAGTTGAGGGAATGTAAAACAATTCCAACCCTTATTTCTTCAAAGAATACTTAGGAAAATACTATAGAACCATCAAACCTTCCTGGAATTTGTTACAGGACATGCATAGTAGGTCACCAGTTTATCTGTTCTATGGCAGTGTAACAATGCTAAAGTTCATCAAGAGGGAAAGATGAATCCTACGAAGACTGCCAGATGTTTAGTATAACCCAACAATAATTGTATTTTACTAGAGTGATCTTCCGTAGCCTCATTTACCAGGACATGTTTTTTTTCTTTCTTTCTTTCTTTCTTTCTTTCTTTCTTACATTAAGACCTCTTATTATAATATAACATTGGATACAAACAGTGATACAATCCTTCAGTAGTTCCATGTATTGATCACAATAACTTGTGGTTTTATTGATGGTATCTGTGTTTCTTTGACAAATATTTCAAACACCCCTCCTGCTGTTGCATTTTGGGTCACCCAAACATTTGTGTTGTCCTTAATCTTGCAATAGTGCTAGGATAATCAGCACCGTGGACAGCAACACATAGCTGTGAAGCCCCACTTGCGCCAGGCTTTATGTTTTGAAGTGATGTGTCACTCACAACTCAGGAGAGATTCAAATGAGAACTGGAACGGAAATTAGACCCACATGTGCAAACATTATATTGTCTCAGTGTGAGAACCTGAAAGAAAAAAATGGAATCTGATGGGTACAACATATACTGGGAAAAAGGAATGAACCTATTCAAAAGGAGTTACTGAGTTGAGGAGAAGGACAGGAGAGGGAGTGTGAGAAAGAGATTTATCTATGTATGTAAGCAGGACGTTTCATAGAACTATACTTTGTATTTCTGCTGGTCTATGGAAAGAAGCAGTTTATGCTTTATTTTGTTTCATCTCCTTTTTTCAATTGTTAGTACCTTTTCTCTTCTTACACAGTTCTTTCTTTTTTCTTTTCAATTTTACATGCATATACATGGTAATATGAAAAAACTGGTTGGAAAACAATACTATGTGTTACACAAATACTGTGAAATTCATATTACCTTGTTAAGTGAAATTCTGTATCACTGTAATTTTTTCTGTTTTAATTCTAATTTGTACTCTCTTTAAAATTATTTTAAAAACCTGTCATGATGGCCTACATGGCATCTCCCTCCCTCCCTCCCTCTCTCCCTCCCTCCCTCCCTTCCTTCCTTCCTTCCTTCCTGCAACTTCCTTCCCCACCCCCACTTTGCCAACTAAAGTTGGCAACTCTCCTTTACCAACTCTCATTTTATAATCTTTCTTCTTACTAGACCATGGAAAAAATGTTCCACTTAAAACAGTTTTCCATAATTTTTTCAAGTTAAATTTTGCCAACATTTGGCTTCTTATTAGCTTAACTTTGTTTTCAATTCATGTGAATGCATGAGGCATAATTCAAATTACTTGATATATTGCCAGGATTAATTAAGAGGAAAGCCTAGACTCCTGAGTCATTGGGTCCTGTTTGTTGTTCTTCAACTCAAATGCAGCTTTTTTCCTAATGGTTATATTTCATTCTTTCTTTTCACACTTATGTTTTAAAGAGTGACACTATAGTCCTTGTCTTTATTTTTTAGAAAATTGATTTAAATCCAAGAAAAATTGTAAAATGAGCTCAGTTGCCTGGAAAATTAGTAGAAGATATAAGCATGACTTTCTTGTTTCTTGATTCCAACCTCACCAGTACTCTGATCTAGTCTAAAGTACCTCATCTCTTCTTTGATACATGAAAATTTATCAAATGCAAGAAGGTTGAAAAACATATAGCTTACTGTCCATCTGAAAAATATATATCTCTGAGGAAGACTTCTCTGACACATTAAAGCTTTCACTGTTATTCTTACTTTTCTATTTTGTTTATCTTTTTCTAAAAGGAAAAAGAACATATACTTCCTATTTTGAATGAAAAACTTGTTCTGTTTGAGCCTTCGCATCTGGCTTTTGATGAAGTATGAAATAAATGCAACCATAGAAATAGCATTTCTTATTAAAGTGTCCTGAGCCAGAGCCCAGTGTTTAAGAGCCTAAGTCTTTTGTCAGATACTTGTCTTGGCTAATGGTGATCTCTAGCTCTATGCGACTCTATGCACACCTCTCCTGTAAAACTGATCTAATAGAGATTTTTAAATTTTCCAACTTGGAAAATTTCCAAATAGAAGACTGACAAGACTCCAGGAAAGCCATGTTTTCAAAAATAAAATTCAAGAACATTTAAAATATAGCACAGTCATTGCCTCTCCCGTTTAAATTCAATGCAGTGTCGAGTGTCATATGTTTTATTATTTGGCCATTTCTTGATGTTTTTCTCATCTTCACCAAGAGTCACGTCTGTGTCCATCCTTACTTCATACGAGTGCTATGTTGTCATGCAGGACTCTCACCTCACACAGGGGAAATATTAGCTGATAAGATCCACCTTGTTCAGATTTATTGCTTTAGCATATTTCATGCTAAAAATATTTTTCTACCATCTGCTAAGATTAGCACTCTAGTGGTATAATAAATTTGCTCACCCTGTTTCTGTGATGTAGTTTGGAACTAACTTTATACTTTATTCAGCCTAATTGAAAATAGGATAAGATAAATGATGCCCTTTGAATTTCTCCCAGACATACCATTGTTCATTATTTAAACAGAGGATGAGCACATCTGACTGTAATTCTAGTGGTTCAGTAAAATCAAGTTTCTATGACCAAAAAAAATCAGCATTTATCTATTTTCAGCATTCTGTAAATAAAGCCTTGTAAAATATTTAATATTCTTGTACCTGCAAATGAAATATGTTATTAATTTAAATAAAAACTTGGTGCATACAGCTCAGTAGAATAAGTGCTTGCTTGGCAAGTGCAAAGGTCTGAGTTCAATCTCCGGTTCCACAAAAAAAAAAAAAAAAGGATTTATGAAAAGAAATACATTTCAGTGAAAATGTAGGCCTTGATATTCATTTACATCTGAGACTCAAACTGAAGGCCAAATTTAGAATTTGATATATTTTTGGCTTATTGGGAAATTTTGATTTTCTTCTCTTATGCAGTGTTCTACTTGGGCTTGAGTTATTTTAGCTGTGTTAAAAGAGAAGGAAGAATAAGACATGTATTGTGGATTAGGTTGCTATAGATCCATATCCTTGGGTGCCTTCATCCAGCATGAGACTTAATCCATCATGAGACTTGATTGACCAAGAAGATGCCATGAAATAGGACACAAGCATAGACTGTGGAAGCATGTCTAGAAGAGGACTTGGAATGAAGTTGCCGTGTTAAGAACCTCATGGTGGCCTATGTGAGACAGGCTGTGCTACTTCCACATAAAGTGAACTGTAGACGAGTGAATGCTATTTTATATCACCTCTCATTCTCAAGCTTCCAGAGGACTATCATTGTCTGAATGATCCCTGACAAGACCAGGGGAAGCATTCTCTAGGTGAGCTCAGGCTAAATTGTGTATCTACAGAATGATGAATTAACACAGTTATTCCTTCTTACTTATGTCTTTACATCCTTATTTAAATAGTGATAAAATACTCATAAATTATTTTATTTTAATCCATAAATTTCTGATATGGTTTGTTATACAGCAATAAATAATGGATAAAATACATAAAACCGTTTTTACTATAACCAGACACAGAATTTTGGATTGTGGTAAGAATAATGAGACTAGAACCTAGAAGATAAAGCTTCAGTTTAAGTTGAGTTGTACTGGAAAATCAGGAAAAGAAAAAAATGAGAACGAAATATGCGGTTTATTGCTATTATTACTATTCCAAAGTATTGTGTGCATCAGTTTCCTCTTCTGTGAAATGAGGATGCGAGTCCTTATTTAATGAGGGCTAGCTCCATAGACAGTGCAAAGAGGGCAGGCCTGATAGTGCAGAGGACTAAGACACATGCTGAGGCAGAGTACAGAGCCAGGGTTCAATCATTGGCATGCCGTGCTGTGCTGGCCTCACCGAGGGGGTGCACCAAGATGGCGATTGAGAATGGGCATGGCGGCACATGCTGTAATCCTAGCACTTGGGAGGCTGGAAACAGGAGAATCACTATGAATCTGATCTACATAGTGAGACCCTGTAGACCCCATAAACCCAGTCCTAATTACAGAAGAAAAAAAAAAAAAAAAGAAAGTCGAAAGAATCAGTTCTGGCATAGTGAAAGTAAGAAATAAGCATAAGTTTTTATCATCTTGTTTACATAAAATACTAATCTATAATTGAATCTTTGAAGCCATATTAATGACTAAGTTATGACAGGTTGAAGATGACTGGACTTTAATTCTACATTAGTTGATTCATGGGTATGGATGTGTCACAACCCAGCATCCATGAACTGGTACAGACTGGCTCTTGGAAAGTACTCTGTAAGAAGGTTTGTGAACTAGGTTAGTGGGTTTTGAAGAAATGGACTAGTCTTTATATTTTCACTTTGAGTCATCTTTCTAATCTCAGACACTGCAAAAGAAAATAACACATGTTTCAGGAGAAATACCGCTACCTGAAACTATGTCCCTCACTTAGCCATGCTGTGGAAAATTATTGAAAATAAATCAAGGAGCTGGGGAGATAGCTCAGTGGAATAAGCACTTGCCTGGCAAGTGCAAGGGCCTGAGTTCAATCCCTGGTTCCAAAAATAAATAAATAAATAAAATAAATCAAATCTAAGTACTTAAACTTTCTCCTCTTACTTCTGGGAGTCTGATGACAAGGAGATGGCAAGAGTCAGTACTTTAGGATGGCTTTCAAAATATGGGTATATTCGATGTGAAAGGGAGATTTGCTCCACATTTCAACATAAATTTATTTAGTTGCCCAAAGGTATAATTAGTATATTGTGATCTGAATTTGAATCATCTTTAAAGGAAGAAAAATGTAGTGATTCTCTGTCCAGAGCCTTAAGGCTCTACCAGATGTTATAGTTCATGGTAGTTCCCTCCTTTTTCTTTTTGCCTTTCTTCTTCCTTTTCTTACTGAATTCTTGGTCTTTCATGGGTATTCACAGTAGGAGAAAGGAAGAAATCTGGTTGCTAGTGTGATATCATGTGTACTGTTTGTGGCATTCTCAGTCAGAAACTTTATGAATTTCTCCACAAAAGCAGCCTCTTTAGCCCTTCCATTCTGGCTCCTAATGATTCTTCCATTTGGGAGACCTTTGTAGGAGTGAGAGAGTAGACCAAATGCCTCCATTTGTTCAGAGAAACAGCACTTTGAGGTGGTCAGAAATCAGGCCTTGGGATCTGAAAAGGCTAACTTCCAATCTATACATAACATTTTCTAGAAGTTTGCTATTGGGTAGACTAATTAGTTTTTTTGAGGCTCAGGTTCTTATCTGTTAAATAAGGTTAATTCCTACCTTAATAGTGGTAGAGAGAATTAAACATCTCATATATGAAACAGGAGTGATATATAAATAGTACTAAAATTGAGGATTTTTTAAATCATTTCATATAACAGAATATTCTGGATAATGTTATGAATGCAATTAGCCATTCTGCTTACCTTAACTTACCTACTTTTGGCCCACTTGTATAACCTATAACCTATGCTTAAAGGCCAACTCACTCAGAAGCATAGAATTTACTGCTAGTTAAGTGCAAACCTGTAGTCACAGAAGCTGTCTTAGTTACTTCCTTGATGCTAGGACAAAATACACAACATTTACAATTTAGAGGAGGCAAGGCTTATTGTACTTTATAGTTTGTAGCAGTTCCAGTTTTTGTCAGCTGGCTCCAAGGCAGGGTGGAATGGCTGGAGAGAAACAGCTCATGGCAGAGCAGGCAGAAAGCAGGAGGTAGTGGCAGCAAACCTCCTTTTCTCTTTTATTCCATTCGGGCTACAATACTATTGCTTGGTGTTACTCACACCCACAGTGGGCCTTCCCATTATCTATCCCACATCTATGCTAAACCAGTAAGTGGACTAATTTAGTTACAACACACCCTTGATCTACATCCCCACACTCTCGATCCAGCTACCTCTGGAAAGCCCCACCTATGAGCACATGACACTTTGCTAGGACATCTAGATATGAGCTATAATAATTACTGTGCTCTCCTGATCTCACCCATCAACAAGCTTATCTATGCTTTCAACCTATACTTAACTTAAAATGAAAAGCAGCCAAAGCATTATTAGGACACCTTACGGCACACTACAGTTAGAAAAGGTACTAGAGCTGATTGGTTCAACCTGTACATTTTCCAAACTGGGCTGTCCAATATGGTGACCACTAACCACATGTAACTACTTAGCACTTGAAATATGGATAGTCTATATTGAAAGGTGCCATAAGTGTAAAATATAACCTGGATTTCAAAATCTTAGAATGTAAAATAAATGTAAAATATTACATGAATAATTTTATATTGAGTACACATTGAGATGATATGATCTTGGCTTTGTTATTTAGATTAATTTATTAGATTAAATGAAATAAAAGTAAGTTTGCCTTCAAAAATATTTTTTAAATGTGTCTACTAGAAAATTTACATATGGATTTAAATTTGTGGCTCATATTATACTTTTATTGAGTCACATTACTTCAAACAAAGCAAATTAGGTATAGGGATATGAAGTAAGTTGCCCAGGATAACACAACTCTCACCAGGAGATCCCTTCAAATCCAATCCCTGTCTCCCTCTCCTATGGATCTCTCTCTTTTTCTCTTTCCTTTCTTCTCTCTCTCTCTCTCTTCTCCCATTTTCTTTTCTTCCTCTTTTTGGGTTATACAGTTGGGTACCTGATGATGCTGGGCCCCTGAAAACTGAGGTTTCTTTGGAAAACCCTCCTGACACCTCTTCCGCGCCCTGCTGTGCTGCTGTCTCTACCGTTTCTTTTTCATTGCACTGCCTTAGAAATTGTGCTGTTATCCATTTCTTGCGTCCGTTACAGAAATTGGTATTGTATCTAAAACAATTGCTGTTATTAACAGGTTAAGCTGCTGAGATGTTAAAATAAAAGCTGTCCAGCTTTAGTGCATTTTGTTGTAATCATCTCCCAGATGCCTTGTCGGAAATCAATTCAAGTTCAAAACTGGCTGGAATTGGGAGGTCAAAGCTTTGGCAGACTAAATATTTTATCTTCTGCTCGTGTCTGGAGCTTTTAAAAATGTGGATGGGAGGTTCTTTTCTCATACCCCATCTGGGCAAAGTTGATTGGCTTTGCCATTTTGCCCAGGTTAGGACAAGGTGAAAATCAATTATAATCAATTATTAAGAGTCTTTTGTGGCCACATTGCTTAAAAGGGGATTTTAAAAGTTTCTCAGTTCTGAAACATGCGTATCTTAGTTTTTTTTTGAGATAGCCTTATTCTAGAATGTCAAGTACAGATGTTATGAGCGTCAGGATGAATATGTAGAATTTCTGCCCCCTATTTCCTTGATATCCATGTTTCAGGACAATGTGAAAAGCCCACATAGGCTGAGATAATCATCACTGCTGCACTAAGTTGAAAAATCTTGTACCTTTTTTACGTATTACAGAACTAGAGCTATTACTGGCATGCTTTCTGCTGTTCTTAGGAGACTGCGGTATAAGTGCCCGATCCAAGGTAGGTGGAAATAAACAAAAAATTCTGACCTCATAGTAATTTTGAGACAAGTTAGTTCCATTGCACAGTAAGAAAACTGAGGCTTGGAGAAATTAAATGGCTTTCCTAAACATTTACAGCTCTACAAAGGGAGAAATGTGTCACCTAGTTCCTGAAAACATAGATGGCACCAGACATCCAAATAAAACTTGTCCTTTTGTATAATGTTTTCATACACTAATAATTTTCTTCACAATGATTTGAGAAGATAATTTATTCATACAAACTGCATAGCATTCTGAACCTTGGACCAAGACATGAACTTAGTACACAATATATAATTTTAAAGTGTTCTCAAAAGGTCACTTAGATTGATCCTTCTTCTCATATTCCATGAATGGCAATCCCTTATATTTTCAGTTTTTAGACACAGTAGCTGCAGGTTCAAAATGCCACCAGAAATGTATTCCCTGGTATTCATTGCCTGTGAAGAAGGACTCTAGCAAATATAACTAAGATTTCTCCATAGATATGCCCAGCAACACCTGTTCAATGGGAGGCATGTACTCCATACTTGGTCTAGGAAGGAGTCTATCGTTAGCCAACAGTGTACTACTATTTCACAGTAAGGTCATAGGCATAATGATGATACAGAAATCAGTAAGGCAGTGGGCAGCAGCACAGCCTGGCCCCAGGTGGACTTGGTTTTGTGTCTGGGTCCACCACTGCTTTTGTGGCCTCACACAGGTTATGGACTTTGTTGAGCTTTACCTTTTTTTTTTTTTCAGAATTTTATTGATAAACAAATAACAATTAGACAGTTTCAAATCAAAT
>NDGM011163967.1:0-11093 GCA_002564305.1 Octomys mimax | reverse complement strand
CACAAATAAAAAATTAAAAAAAAATAGCTATTTGAAAATATTTTCACCCACAGAATTGAAAACTCAGAAGAAATAGAAAGATTCCTAGACAGGTACAAACACATTACGTTTCTATGACAGATACTAACAAGTTCATAGTTTGGTCTCACATGTTGCCTTATCTTTTAAAATCTTTCCTTTGTTATTCCAGTGCCCTTTTAACTGCAAAAGAAGAAAAAAACATTCTCTGGAAGACATAAAATTGCTCTAGATTTTAATAATCTTTGTGAAAAAATTTGCCTTAGAGGTGTTTTGCTTTTGTTGATATTTTATACTTCTTTTCTTCATTCCATTGCTCTCATAAATTGTCCTGTTCTGTTGAATGAAAATAAGAGATTTAGATAATTTATTGTTGTGGCAGCTTTCCATCCACCGATTCCTGCCTGTCAGGGTGTGCTGTGCTCATCTCATCTCTCCAACATAAAATCGACTCCCATATTGATTCCTATCTTCGGTTCTGGCTGTGTTGTATCTAGGGAACTTTATATTTGTATTCTACATGAGACCTTATAGGAAACTTTATGTGTTCTGTACAAAGTCTGTTATCATTCTTATCAACTATAAATTTCAAACAGAAAACCACTACAATAGCAATACTAAGGCATTTAGAGTTTGCTTTTCTTTCTTGAACTTGTGCCAGTAATTCTTTTTGTATGTTCCTTGTTAATCACATTTAATGAACATGGTTTTTTTTATTATTGGGATAAAGAAAATGAGACTCTACAATGTCTTCATCTTGTTCTTTATGACATCAATTTAGAAAATTTTGTACTAAGAATAGTATATCTGTTTTAATTTTACCAATAATAGTAGTCAGTAGTTTGAAGAAAGTTGCATAGTGTCACAGAATTCATTTTGAAAATCTAGGGATACATTTGAAGATAGAGTTAGAGAAATACAAACATCAGATGATAGTTTGGTTTGAGGCTTCAGAGTTCCAGCATTGAGGTTGGTCATATTATTTAAACCACTCATATAATAGTCATCTTTTATAATTTATCATTCATTCTTACATCTTAAAGATGGATACATGCTGCTGCATATGATTTTAGTCTAATTTTTCTGAATGTTTCAACCTTCCACCATATATATGTGTATCACAGTTGATATCTTCCTATTGGTGGATAAGTGGGCTTAATTCTTACTAATCATTTTGCAATGTTTCAAAACACTGAAAAAATATTCTTAACTTGGATGTAAGCCTTTATCATTATTTGTTACATATCATTACAGGAACAATTGTTAGGTTCTGAAGTGTCTTTGTTACTTTTCTCATTGGGAGGCAAAATCTCTGACATCCAAAATTAAAAGAGGAAAGGTTAGTTCCTCCCAGTTTGCAGAGGTTTTAATTCATAGTCAGTGGGTCCCAAGACAGGGCAGCATGGCAGAGGAATGTCACAGGGAAGAAAATATTCATGGCATGTAGAAGACAGTAAAGCTGCAAGCAGTAATCCACAAGCCACAGCCACAAGCTATAATAAGCTGCAAGTCACAAACAAGAAATAACCCTCTTTCTGCCCTTTGTATCTTATCCAGGCTATCTACACGGAGGATGGGGAGCACTCACATCCTTAGTTCTAGCATTGCATCTTTGATCTGGCATCACAACCCTAGATCCAGCCTCCTCCACAAAGCCCTACCCATGACTACATGAGGCTTTAGGGAGGACATCTACAGTCAAGCTATAACATGGAACATTTGGTTAACTTCACTAACTTTTGAAGATCTGCTGGACTGAGAAGTTATAACAGTCTTTACTTCTACCAGTCAAGTCTAATGTACTAATTTTGTGAAAATTTTAGGTATCAAGTGTTACTCCAGTACTGTGTATAGCTGTATTTCTGTAATATTGAGGACGTGTTTGTGTATTTAGTTAAAAACTTTCTCTTTTGTAACTAGCTTATTAGTGCTGACCCATTTTACTTGAGTTTTCTATGATTATCTTGCTGAATTACAAAAATGTGTCAAGTCTTCTTGGTATTATAATCCCTAATCACAAATTTCCTCTGTGATAACATCTCTTACCTTTTTCTTTTGGCCTATAATTAAAAACAAATAATTAATTTTAATGAAATCCTGCACAGTTGCATACCACGTAACAAGAATGTGTTCTGAGAAACGTATTATTTGAAAATTTTGTGTTGAGTGAACATTAGAGTCCTTAAACAAATTAAGCAGTTGACCTTATCACCTGGCAATCAAACAGAGGGGTTATCATACATACTCTATGGCACTGGCCACACCATTACTACGTGGTACGTGATGATACGTTAATGCTCTGTATTTAGTGTTTACGCATCTCAGTGTTAAAAAGTCATCGTGATGGCTAACACAGTGTAACTGGATTAGCACTGGGATCTGTCTGGGATTGGAGGAGCACCCCTGGGAGTGTCTGAGTGGGCTGTGGATGCCCAGCTGTGCCGTCTGTATTGGATGCCTCACCTCTTCCTGCTCCTGCTGCATGAAGGGTCTTTGGTCTCCTTCACCCTTCCCTTGTGATGTGTCTGCCTTGAAGCTAGTGGACCATGGGCTCCACTCCCTCAAGCCATGATCCAGATTAATTGTCTTTTATTGTTGTTTTTTGTGTCTCAGCAACCGAAAAGCTTATCCCAGCATATATTTTTATAAGGTCATGAAAGCATTTGTACGCTTATTCTTTATTTTATTTTATATTCTGAACTTCAAAACTTGGATGTTTTATTCATTTGAAATGTATTGACTTAGCTTTCTGTTTTTTCAAATTCAACAAGATTTTATTGAATTCCATAATACAAGGCATAGTTGGATACATTATCTCACTACTGTATCTGGTCAACTGGCAAAATTTCAGGTTATCGTAGCTTTTGATAGCCCCATGAACATACTTAATCTGTAGTGATATTTCCTAAATAGTATGCTTTGATGCCCACACATTTTCCACATTGCTACTGGGCACCTATATGATCTGAGATACGGATTTTTCTATGTCCAGGGATGTAAGCTGACATGAGACTCAGGTAGAAAGAAAACAAAACAAGGTTCATAAGGAAAATATTCTTATAAGAACTAACACAAACTGAAGGTTAAATATACATCAGTAATAAGCAACTCATTCAAATCAGCATTATAGACAGAACATTAAAATGAGATCTATTTTTGTGTCTTCATTTGAAAATATGCAAATCAAGAAGAATAATCTCAATTTCCTGGGATTACTCAATACATCATGAAAGTATTTTTTTGGTGTGTGTGTAAATACACTTACTTGTTCCCCCCTTGAAAATAAAGAGAATATTTACAGTGAGTAAAGCTTTTCATGACAGGCCTGTGTTTGCTCTATGTTGACTTCTTACAAGCAGCAAAGCCATGTTAAAAACATAGGTTTCTATCAAGGGCATCAGGTGTAGATCTTATGCTTTACAGTCCAAAAATAAACAAGAGAATACGGCAGCTAGTCTGGTTCCAATCAGAACTAAATTCCTTAAAATACTGTCTCCCTTTGCATACCTGATCTTTGGGATGTGAGTGCTGATCTCAAAAAGATTTGGGGTTAAAAGAGGAGCAAGAAAAGGGACTCACCCTGGAAAACAGCCAACTTTAACCTCACTGTGAGGGGTAGAGAGCTTCGGAATTCAAGGGTCTTCTTCTAGTGATGCTAGAAATATATGCTTTAGCATAAAGACCCTCCAGCTACATGTGTTGAGCAACTTAAGCTCAGAGCAATTGCATTTTATTTACCTCTCTGTATTCATAACCTAGTGTGTGGCTGGCACTCATGCTGAAGAAAGTAAGCTCTCATCTGTTCAAAGTAAGTTTCTCTTCAAAGTGGATAGAATAAAGTCTTTTTATTGATACTACAGAAGCTACATGGATTCTACTTCTCTACATTCTTAACAGTCTAGTTTTTTGCTTTACTTCTTCGAATTTATATACATATAATTTTGTTTTGCTTTTTTCAGACATGGTCTCGCTATGTATTTCAGGATGGCTTTGAATTCACTAAGTGGTCCAGGCTGGCCTCGAACTCAAATATATATATATTATATAAAATATATCTTTAAATTGCTTATTTACAGGATGAAAAGAACACCCACTGCCAAAACCATACTATTGAAATGAAATAATTAATCTGATTGAATATTGCCTTTCACAGAATGTTAAATGGAATCTCCCATTCCAGTCATGATGCTTTCAATATCTTTTGGTTTTCACTTCATTTTTATGTGCCTTTTGGAACCATCTCTGATAGTTTTACCCACTGTAGGTGAAATTGCTTAACGTGATTTTCTGGTAGCATAATGGATCTAATTGATTTGTCATAATGTTTTGTCACACTGATGCCCTTCTTTGCTTCTGGGCTCTGTATTCAATTTCCTTTTGGTTAGTTATTTTTGTGGCTATATAAAATATTTTCAATGCTTTGTAGTGTCTTCTATTATTTTTCTTCTTTCTTCTGAAAATATTGTATGGACATATGAATATTTCTTCTTGCATATGTTTCAGGATTAGTGTAGTAGTTAGTTTTACATTTTTTACCCCCAAATTCTTTGTCAATGTAATTTTTATATAGATCTTCTAAATAGTTACCTTTACTTTTATATCTGTACTTATTGCATGTGGATAGACTATATCTGGAGGAAGTTTTAATTATACTATTCCATTGTTTGATTAATAGTATTTTTATACTTTTGTTTTGTAATCATTTAGATTTTTTTTCCTTTCTCTGGTTTCATATCATTAATTATATGATCCCCAGAGATTATGTATTTGCATATTCTGTGCCTGTTTAGGAAGTCAGATGGATGGGAGGTATAGGTGTCCCTTTGTACCCATAGGGAATTGGTTCAAAGATCTTCTATACATAAGCAAAGTTTGAATATGCTCAGCACAGACATATTTTCTTGAGTGTTTTTATTCCTCATTATTGAAGAAAAAATTTCATAGAACCCACAGGTGCAGAGGGCCAAATATATGTGCATATTAGTAATTCAAATTACTCTTTTTAAAAATTTTTATCCATTTTAATGAGAAAATAAAATAGCAATGAAACAGTTTCAAAACAAGTTAGTAGGACAGTTACAATAATTAATACATTGCATATTGCTGTCTTCATAGTGATTATTCAGAGGACAAGATGCAGACATGATATCTTGTCTAAACAATGTAAGTATGTACCTTCCTTCTCATTGAACTAAGGGAAGGTAGCTGTATATCTACCCTAATTATCTTGTACATACAAATATTTTTTTCACTATAAAAAAATCCTTTATTTCTATACCCCTTTTTGGTTTGGTTTTTCTTGTCAGCGATGGGTGTTCCACTGCAGTTAGAGAAGCTGCATTTTGAGATGTCTTTAAGGACCTTTTCATACTTGAAACCAGTCTAAAGATTGTGGGACTTGATTCAGCAAAAATAACCCAATATAGTCCAATAGTCCATAATAGTAGAGGGTTAACAGCAGAACTGGCAATTGTCAGAAGTAGTTGACTTGAGCCTTTTACAGCTCAGCATGTTAATATGGCATTACTTTTTATAGCTTGTGGTTATACTTTTCTGCTGGATGATTAAGACCAAGTTAAAGCAAGACCTATATAACTAAAAAGGTAACTTTTGTATCTGACAAGGTTATTTAAATCCCTTCAGGATTTACCCTGAAACCCTGTATGGCACATTGTAGATCTTTTGTCCATGTCAGCCATGAGGGTGAGTCATGGCCATTGCTTGACCACTTTGCTCTCTGTGAAAGTCTGAGAGAATTTTTTCTCTCCTGGTGACTCTCCTTAGGCACACTCTACATCATCGATCACTTTCCTCTGTGGCCCCATAATTTCCTTGAACAGAAAATTTGGGACACCACTTAGTTACAGGATGTCACAGCACAGGTTCCCTTATGTCCTGAGTCCTCACTGATCTTGAAGGGCTAGGGCCAAAATATTGGCTATCCTTGTAGTCCCTCTATTTCTCTAATTTTTGGTTTGCAAACTTGAGTTATTAAACAACCATAAGAGAAACTTATTGATATTATTTCCCTGTAATAGAGACAGTTGAGTTTGACATTACTGTCTGAATATCAGATGCCTTAGACATAACATGGAACTGCTATTTTCCAGCAACCATAGATATTCTAAATTTAAATCCCTACAGAATGTGAAAAAATGACACACTTTTACATAGAAATTTAGAAATAAAACCATATACAACATTGTAGCAGGAAAATCCCATGACTTTTTTTTTGTCTCTTGTTTTCTTTTATTGCCTTTTTTAAACAAACATTTACTTTAAAGAGAGTATAGCAATAATTAATATGATAGTCAAAGTACGCATTCAGAAGACCAAAATGACAGGTAACAAAATATTCTTTTGAAAGTATTGTACTCTTCCAGTTTGTCTTTAAAATGAGAGATTTCAGCAAATTCTGTTGACACCATTATCTAGCAGATAAATTATTAAATAACTTTGAAGAAAAAAATCATAAGTTAAAGATGTCTATGAGAGACTCATTACATTATAAATAGGAAGTATCTAAAGCCACGATATAGAACTCAGTCACTGAAGACATGCTAAAGCAGAGCATGAGTAAGTTGATAAAATAACTTGGGCTCTTGATCTGCTAGGAAATGAAGTGCCACATTCAAATAATTCAGAAAACAGCAGTGAGAGACCCTGACAATGAGACGGTAAAAGAAAATATAAATGCAAGATAAAAGGAATTTCAGAAAGAAGACATGATGGAGCTTGTCAAATAATGTAGAGGAATAACATATGAGAACTGAATTGACTGATAGTTTTTTTCTTTTTTAATTATCGTTTGTGACAAAATCAGTTTTAATGGACAGATAGAAAAAAAGGCTTGCCTGGAGTAGCTGAAGAAAGACTGGAGGAGAGAAATCGGTTTCCATTATGGAGAATTTTCCCCATACACTTCACTTGACAGTATATAATATTATAAGCATTAGACTCAGAGATAAGATGCTTGGGTTCAGATCCTTGCTCCACCACCTAGGAGCTGTGTGCTGACATAATAGTTATTTGTTCTATCCATGTCTTGCTTTTCTTATCTGTAAAAGGTATTTGTCATATTGTCATTAGGAAATCAAGTTAATTAAATGAGATAACATCTGTAAGCTCTTACGGCTGCTTGACACGCAGTTAATGATGCCTTTCAGTTACTACTCAACAGAGTAGAGAAAGGAGGCATGGTTAGCAAAATGCGGATGGCATTTGCATTTGCTGAGAGGAACGGTCCTGTACGAAGGAAAACGTGATGCGTGAAAGAGGAAACAGCTGCCAGGGCAGCGTTTTTGAGGCTAGGAGGTATCATTGAGTATTAAATTGAAGGCTCGTATTCATCCAGAGTGCAGTAAATTCATCCAGTCCACTGTGTCAGGGCGGAAGCTGAGTCCTTGCGGACACTGCTGTAGACTGACACTGGAGCAAAAGTAGCTTGCGGACTTCTCATAATCACTTTTAATTTTTCCGTAAAGTAGAACGCACAATCTTTACCTGTGGATGGGGAGGACGTGATCCATACTTTATTTCGTGTTTGCATCTCTGTAATTAGTGTGTTTCAAAATTAATTAAAGCTTGCCAATGTCAAAACATATTTCCTCCTCTACCCAGACAATTAATTTTTGGGTGAAAAAAGAAACACCTTACTTCCTTGCGGTCTCAGTTTGGAAGTGAGTCAGAATCAATAAGTGCAAAGGCGAGGACAGAAGGGAACGCCACGCCCGGCGCCGGCCTGACTTCTGCAAGCTCAGCGCGTTTGGCTTCCTTCAGCTGTTCCGCGTTGATTATCGTACCATGCATTTCCTATTACGTAGAAATTTCAACTTTTTTTGAAGTGCAGTTTTATTCTGGCTCATCGTTTAATCCTTCTCAAATTTAAATTAGAGACAAGAATGAATTTAATTGGTTTACCCACTTATAGGCGTAACTAAAAACGGACAAAAATGCAACACTAGTTGTGTTTGTAGGTTCAAACACATTTGAAACAATACAGAATTTTCACTTTATGGAGAAAAGAATAAATAAATCCTTGCCAATACACAGAAATCCTTTTTTTTTTTTTTTTTGGCGGAACTGGGGGTTGAAGTCAGGCCCTTGTGCTTGCCAGGCAAGCACTTACTCTACTGAGCCATCTCCCCAGCCCCTACCTTTGTTGAATTGATAGCTTTGTAGATTTATGTATTTCAGTCAATTGCAGTTTTCACAAATCAACACATCTACTTTTCAAATTTGGCAGCTGTGTTAATGCTGATGATTTCTATGCACTGATTTATAAATATTTTGTGTAAAATCTTGCTAAATGTTTAGAAATCACTAATAGAAATCTGCTGATATAAGTTGATATGTGGCATACAACATTTTTATATCACATAAAAATGAGAAGTTCAGAATATTGAAAATTGGCATCGGTTGAATGAACAAAGTAAAATGAATCAAAGATGACAATGACAGATCTTTGGGGCCATGGGTTTTGATGAATTCTGGCTTCATGGCACAACGCACTGGGCTCTGTGAAAAATGCTACTAAGGAAAATATGACATCTTCCTCTCTTTCCTGAACTCAGCAGTGCTCTGCCCATCCTGGGGAGGATTGAGGAAAAAGTCCTGTCAAAGAACAACACTGTTCTTGGGCCATAGCAGCGATGTGGAATCCATAGAATGACTGAGGTTACTGAAGTCCTTCCTTGGGTGCTTTTGGATTGGGCAATAGGTGAGGCACATTAATCAGAGGTGTCTGGACCCAATTTTTTCCATCAAGATTAAAGAAGCCAATCTAAAAAGAAAAGGACATCCACAGAGGATTAACAAGAAGATTAGCTGATATTTGGTGGGGGAATGCTTATTTGTGTAAGTATTGCTTAATTCCAGTTATTCCTAAAGATCAGCTTCATTTCTGGCTTTAAGCCAGGGGGGGATATTTGAATATCCTTTTAAATATATCCTATTTTTCAGTAACTATTTCAATTTTGGTTTTGCTCTTTCTATCAACTCTCTTAATATGTACATGCAAGGAAATTAGAAACCACAAATGTCAAAGTGAATTGAACGATTGCCCGGTCAGCAGGCATTGTGTTCTGCACTGCCTAGGAAAATTAGGAAAGGTTGGACACAAGAGGTAAAATTTACTAACTTTCCAGTTAGACTTCAGTGAACTAAGAAACAAGAAAATGGTAAGAGGTCATTCTTCTTATGATCCAAAAATTAAGATAGCGAATAAAATAAGTAGAACAAAATATATAATTACTGTCTCCTCTGGAATTCAAATTAGCAAGAATTTACAGAGAGGAAGGGGCTGTACTGTGTAACTGGGGAAGCCCCACTGAAGGAATGCACCTCATGTTAAATATTGAACTATGTTCCAAATCTAATTTGTTTATCCATAGTGTTTCCTGAGAGATCACTAATATATTGGAGATGATTTTAAGTATTACCCATATGCTAATGAAAGAGCAAATGCCGTTGTTCTGGGATTGTATTTAGCATACTAGTGAAAATAAATTTGTCAACAAATTTAAAACTTTGAAAATAAATGGTCACAAGTCTAGAGGAAGTAAAAAATATTCTTCTCCCATCAATGTGCAAATGATAAACAACCTTCTTCAAAGCAGAGTCGATTTCCTAGTCATAGATTCTCTCATCTGGCTGTCCACTGTCATTAGACAATGAAAATAGCTAAAATGGGATTCTCAACATTCCCACAGGCTCTTTCTATACCGATTTCTCATTTTACTTGTGTGCATTTTCTCTGAGCAAGAGCAAGTGAAAATCTGTTTTCTGTTCAAAATTTAATTTTAAAACAATGTGTTGGGTACAGGGCCTAACTACACAGCTTGGACTCATAGTGGTCCTCCTGTTTTCAGCCTCCCCAGTGCTGGGATTAGAGGCCTGTGCCACCATGCCCAGGCTTGATAACCAGCTCAATGTGCCCCGGGGTGGGGCTGGTATGGCATGTGGCCCCTGCCAAATTTAATTTGTAAAATTTGATTTTGTTGGCTTTACCTGTAGACTTTCTGGCAACTATTTTATTTAGGAGATTTTGGTATTGTTTTATTTTTTGCTTGTGGAATAAGAGATTTCCATGAGTTAACTCAAAGAGTTTTGGTATCACAGTGCAAGCTGGGTGGCCAGGTACAAGCTAAATGTTTTATCTGAAACTAAAACTTATGCAATAGCTTCAGCTGCATAAAAATAATTCAAAGTGAATCCTACACATAGTAATCATGACTTTCATGCATTCTGTCGATCTTTCCCTTTCTATACTCTGTTCATTATTATTATCATCATCTATGATGCCGTGTAAAGAATCTCCTCGTATGATATAGCTCAGAAAGTACTCAATATTTCTCACAATCTTTCCTTTTTACCTGAAATTTTTACTCATAAGAGCACTAATCTGTTTTATCATATTTTTGTTGACAGGTTAACAACATTATTTAAATAACTGTATAAAATCTGGGCCTGGCAGTGGAAGCTTGTAGTTCAGCTCCCTGGGAGACTGAAGCAGGTAATTCACAAGTTCTAGCTCTGCTTGGGCAATCTAGTGACTCTTGAGATCTTGTCTCAGAAATAAATACATAAATAGGTAGATAGATAAATAAATAAATAAATACTGGGGATATAGCTTAGGGAGAAGACCTTGGACTCAGTCCCTAGTACCATAAGACAAGATTACATAGAGAAAACAATATAATCACAAGTTTTTAAAGAACTACATGCTATAGATTATGATGAGTCTGATAAGTTATTTCAAAATGTGATAGCAGGATATAGGAAATTTAGTTGCAGAATGGGATTTCTCAGCCCATTTACAGTGTTTATGTCCTCTTAAACTTCTAGTATTTTATTTTTTGGGATTCTATGCAAGTCAACAGCATACTATTTTTTTATTTTTTATTTTATTTATTTATTTATCTATTTTTCATAATTTCATTGAGAAACAAATAGCAATAAGACAGTTTCAAATCAAATTGTTTCAATAATTAACACATTGCATACATTCTTCATAGTGGTTGATTGCTGTACAAGATGTGGACTTGATATCCTATTTACAAACACCATTAGAACAA
>NDGM011163959.1:949-13638 GCA_002564305.1 Octomys mimax | reverse complement strand
AAACCTTTCCTTCCTTCATTTTGGATGTCAGGTATTTGTCCCAGCAATGAGAGAAGAGTAACTAAGACACCTACCTTTATGGTGCCACCATATGTGCATGTAGTACACAGTAGGAGCAAATATAGATAGAGGTACTTAAAAATAACAGATGTGTAACCAGGTGGTGACTATATCTGATTCAGAAAAAAGAAAAACTCCAGGATGATAATCTCTGGGAGAGATATAAAGATGAGAGAAATCTGTTTGAAAATCATTCTAAGCAGAGGGAATAATACCAGGAAAGGTGTCTAGATTTATTAGTATAATAAGTGTCTATTTCCTAGTTAAGATGCTCTGTATTGAGTATTTTAATAGCACTTATAAAATAAGCATTTTATAGCAGATAAAACAGGCACTATGAAAAAGGAATATTTTTTCCCTACATCAGGGTATCCAACTCATGTGGGACTTTTGGGTAGTGTATTTTGTTGATGCCTACTCAAATTGGGACAGCAGTTACACAGTATAATTTAAAGGGATGGCCATTCTTTGCCATATTTGTGCGGAAGAGTGGCTCAAGGACTGTACCTTCCAAATAATTGGTGACCACATTTCACTGCTCTGAAAATGTCCTTTATCTGTTAATTGCTAACAGATGAATACAGCAATTAAATAAAAACAGTGACACCATCTGAAGAGCACGAAGCCTGCCCTTGCACTTATACTCTGGGATACTAACAGCAAGAAGCAGACACCAGAATTTCTCACCTTCCATTTCCTTATTAAATATTAATATATTAATTTATATGACCATTGTCACTAACATTTCTGCTTCACTGCTCCATGTATCAGAGTTTAATACCTGTACTTAAAGCGGCATTCAGAAAGTGACTTAGGGATGCTGGCTCATTTGTCATAAGCCACCTTGGATGGTTCTTATTTAAATGTTATGATTGCTGTCTTGTAGGCAGAGAATAGAAAGCAATGACACTGACAGCGCTTCTTTACAAGCGCTGCGCCCACAGTGCTTTACTCAGCACAAGGATATGGACCTGTGGTTGTTGGGTGCTTTGGATTTGGAAGGGTGGTGCTCGCAGAAGAAGAAACGTGTGTGCTCCCTGTGAGAGCCCAGCAGGGGCTCCCCGATGCCTGGGGCTGTTATACGTTCAATGTATGTTTGGTTTTTAGTTACTTGTTATCTATGAATAACTATGGAAGACCTTAGCCATTATATAGCACTACTAACTTCTCAGGCCTCTGCGTGTGCATGTGCATGTCTGTATGTGTGATGGAAGCTACCCTTCCTCAAATGAGAGTACTATTTAATCTTTATTCTGTTTCACAGAGGATTTATGCTTCTTAGTTATGACAGATTACCGCATCATCCTTTAAAAATCTATGTCAATCAATACGAACAAATAAAACCCTATTATTTATGTATAATAGGAAAACTGAGAACACTGTAAATTTCAAATAATATGGAAGCGGAAAGCCAAATATCAATCTCCAGAAAATTTATTTCTTATTTCCTTTTCAAGTCAGAGCAAAGAGCTGGATTTCTAGCAAAAATACATATGGAAATAAATGAGAAGACGCAACAGAGCCAGCATGGACACTCAAGCAGAGAAATGCAGCTGTAACTTCAGGAAAACTAAACATCAGCCACCGACTACAGGGCAGGGAGTCAAATGTGTGGGGCTTCAGCAGCCTCTGGAAGGGGACTGCTTCTAGGGGAGCACATGCAGCCTGCTGCCTGTGGTCTCTATTGGTAGGCAGCCTGCTTCTGGCCCTGGGGGCCTGGGAGTGTTCCTAAAGGATTCTGCAGATGTGCTTGTGTTGAGGATCTTGAGAAGATTATCCTGGATTATCTGGGTCATCCCTCAGTGGAATTACCCGTGCCCTGGTAAGAGAGAATCAGAACAAGGTTTTAGAATGGAAGGGAAGACAGCGTGAAGGCTGAGCAGAGGCTACAGCGGTGCAGCCTGGAGCAAAAAGCACCCAACTGGATGAACCTCTGAAGAAGCACAGAAGGTACATGGGAAATTTAAAGAGGAAAATTTACCGTCCTAAAGGACACCGTACAAAAGGTAAATGGAAAACTTTCCAGGCCCATCATCCCCTAAATAATTTATTATATTTTGATAAACATCTAAAAATTGTACTAACCACCCCTGCCCATCATCCCTGTTCATAAAGTGCAGGAATAAACAGTTTCAGAACTACTCTAAGAAGAAAACAAAATGAGAATCAAGAACTGTTAGTTAATGTAAATTCCCCTTACAACCCCAACCATAAAGCTGTAGGAAACAGCGCAGCATTGCAAACTCAATTCAGTTGGCCCTAACAATTATTTGGGACTATAATGGAAGGAGAAAGTCTTACATTACAATTTGAAATTTAATAAAAGAAAGGACCAGAAAAGGAAGAAATAAATACGATGTAATTGAATTACAAGAAGAAATGGAAAAATGGGTAAAATTACAAGCAACAAAAATGAAAATTTACAACATTCCAAAGGCATGGGTTAAGAGGAACCCTTGACAGAGGACATCAATGATACAGACAGCTAGCCAAGCGAATAAAAAGGCAAATAAAAGACAAAATTGGGCCCGGGGAGAGAGCGCAGTAGAATAAACGCTTGTCTGGCAAGCACGAGGTCTTGAGTTCAATCTCCAGTACTGCAAAAAAATAAAAATTAAAACAAATGAAAGACAAAATTGATGTTACAGAAGTCACTACGATGAAAGACAAAGAAAATATCCAGCCTACAGAACTGGAACCTCTGGAGAAGAAATAATACTTTAAAGCTAAAAGCCAAGAGAGCATTCTGGAATTAAAGAAAGACCTGAACATACAAAATGGAAGGGATTTCTATGTCCCTCGGAAAACTCACATGGAATGATCCCTACCATGCACCCTACTAAGAAGAGAGAAAATGATAAAGTTCCCATGGCTGTAGCAGAGATTATCATGCTACGTGGTTTAGAGCTAGCAAAAGTTCATATTTTTTAAAGAGCTAAAAAAGAAAATATTTGTGACAGAGAATGTGTATGATGCACAATATTCAAGATATTTGCTCCCTGATGCTTCTACAGAAAATGGGAGCTGATCACTGGCTTTGAAAATGAAACAACAAAACACCAGCCATACATGTACCAAGTAATAAGTGCAGGATGCCATAGGCTGGTCTCAGACTTCTGGGGAAGAAAAGTACTACAGAGGCAACAATTTAGGTAGCTGATAGTATCAACCAAGAATTTCTTATCTAGCCAGTTTGTATGAGGTATCAAAATGACAGAAAAGCAGTTCTAAGAAGTAAAAACTCTTCAGGACTTTGGCACCTAGAAAACCCTTGTTAAGAACTTTAAGAGAAGAACTTGGACCAACAAGAGGAGACTGAGAATATTTTGGTAAGATGATGGGTGGTGGCCGTCCAGCATCTTTACTCATAGATCCAAGTCTGAGAAACAGATGAGTAGATGAAGAGAAGAGTGATGTACAAACGTTCTGACCATGTGGCAGGAAAGCATTAAAAACATTTGATCCTGGCCTGTGGATTAGACGCTATAGTATTATTGCATCATAACATTATTTTGTTAACTATTGATTTTGAGCATTAGACCTGTTGTCACAGAAGACAGTATGTTCTCTCTCATGCATGCTCAGTGTGGAAGTTTATGTTCCTTGGTGCAGTGGGTGCCTGTACACATCACATCCCAACTCCTTGTTCTGGCCCTCCATCTCTCTCCCTTCATCCTGCTCCTATCTCCCGGTTCCTTCCCCTCTGAGAACAATGTGTGACCCTGCTGCCTACTGTCTGGCTTCTACTTTACTCTTTATTTTTACTCATGCTTTCTCATATATTAATATTAATCAACTAAAATAATAAAAAATAAAATAGTGGCATGTGGTGCTCAGATCAAACCCTGGTCCTGAACTTGCCTAAGCAGGTATTTAGTTTTTTTCTTCATTGGTCTACAATGGACATTCTCCTGTGACATATACAGATCTTTTAGCACTCAAGTTCAGTACAGCACCAAGGGTGAGCTTGGCATCTCAGTATCCACAGGAAAAAAAAAACTGGTAAAATTACAACAAACAAGTGTGCTGCCAAAAAGACATCAGAGACTGGGTTCTGGACAATCAGAAATACAATGAAAGGGGAAAGCGTGGCATGGGCTTTTTAAGGCTCTGTACTTGATTCACTGTAGGTTGGGAGCATGTGATCCCTTTCTTCTTACAACCAGGAGAGAAGCAGACTTTTGACAATTTATGCCAGAAGGGAAAAGTGTTCTCTCCAGCAATTCCTTGACACTACATCACAGGAACAGATTTTCAGTTAGGAGGAAAAAAATTAAGAAATCAACGTGGATTGAGAATTTATCTTGTGCAATGACCTAGGTATTGTGCAAGCCTTCCAGTTTAAACTTTCTTAAAAATTAAAAAGACACACCTTTGCAGCTGACTAATTTGGGGGAAAGTCCCAGAAAACTCACACACCAGGGATCCAGATTGGCCAGGGGAGCAGAAACTTGAATATTAACCCTGAGACCCCTCTGCAGGTCGGCTTTCTGTGGCACTCCAGCGGGCACTGCAGCCCTGCTGCTAGGCATTCAGCGATGAATTCAGAGGCTGACAGGCTCGCTCCAATAGTGAATCTCATTCTACACAAAAGAACTGGAATCTTTGGAGACATCATTTAAATGCCAATTTTCATGCTTCCTCTTCGAAGTTATGGCACTTATAACATCAATATTTTAAACAGTTCAAGTATTTTTTAACTTCTAAATGAGTCATTCACTCTCTCAGCAGAGCAGAGGTAAAATAAAATGTCAATGACTAAACTGTGAGCTACTTCTTCAAAGACAGAGTTAAGTACATTCCTCCTGATCTGGTGGTAATTGGCTCGAAACTTGGAAACACAATGCCGCTCTTGACAATGGAGAGTCACTGGGCTCTGCAGGCATTCAAAGGCTAATGGAGAGAGTGGCCCAGTACCATCCGCATGGCACTTGCTACACTTCTCACAGTGCAATTTCCTCACCACTCTCACTAGGTTTTAAAGGAATCATTTGTGCCTCTCAGAATTTGCATATATCTACTGATAAATTCCAGGTGCTAAAAATTCCTGAGGTGTCTGAAGACTGTTGCACTCACTGGCTGCTCCCACCTGGCCAGGACACCAGCCAGCCAGGCAGTCTTCCTGGGTAGCCCCAGGCCCACGTGAAGTTTCAGTAAAGTTTCTGGTTCCTACAGAACCAGAGGCTACGTAAGCCAGGACCTATTTCCTTCACTGCCATAGTGCGGTGTGAGAGCCACCTGGGTATTGGCTGAAAGCAGTTACTTTTTCCCACTAGCAGGTGACATCTTGACAAAGATTTCATTCCGTGCCCTGGTGTTTTAAGCCCTGAGACCGACATTTCCCACCCATTCACTGTGGCTCGTGGACCATCAGTGCAATGCATAAACACAGGCACATCAAACTATTTATTGGGAATAGTCAGGAAACTTTACTGCATATGAGTAAATACCATGCTTTTTCAGTTTTCTTGCAAGGAAAAAGAAATGACCCCAGCACTTGCTTGTCTGGCTTCTCGATGAATTAATAAAGCGTCACACGATAACACATAGCAAAGTGACCTGAAAGCGCAGGTACGACCTAGGCAATTCTTTAAACAATAAATCATACAACACAGTTTAGTAGCCTAAAATATGAACTATACACATGACTTCCAATATTTTCAAGGTTGTCTTCCTATGCACATCTGTTCGATGCTTCCTCGCTGCTTGACTGTTTCTTTAATATGAAACAAAGGAGCCAAAGACATACAAGCATTACTTACTTTGCAAAATAAATCAGACTGTCGCTCTAACAATTCAAAGACATACAATATTCAGCTGGGTTTAAGGACCTGAGGATTCTCATTACCCAAATGATTGTGGCCGCAGAATCAGGCAAACTCGGTACCCATCTGCAGGACTCACGATTTTGGTAAAATGGGGGTGTCAGTAGGCTCACCCTCACCCAACTGAGAATGTGAAAGAGCAGCACTCAACTTCTGGCTCCATAAAAATAACAAGCCAGAGAAATGCTGCGGATTCTTCCAGAGTGTTATACAAAATTATAATGAAGTCATATTAGATAAATAAACTGGCATAAAGAATTTGAGAGAGTGTGAAGCATGAAATTCAAATGTCTAACCACTAAACTATAACATAGCTTTATGTGAACAAATACCAATAATCCCAATTTTCTCTAAAAGTCCTCCTCCAGAACAGTGAGCAGACCTCACAACACAGTACCACCGAAGCAGGAACTGCAAAGATGGGAAAGTGGAGACGGGAAAGAAAGACTAAGTGCATCAGTTAAGAGACAAAAGATCCTGAGAAAATGTGGATCACCACCACTGCCACACCACTGGCCCCCTCCAAGAATCAGCACTTAGTATTCTTCTTCTGTATTACAAGCAACTGAGCTCCAAACAAAGAATGAAAATACCCACTTTCATTCACAAGTATCTGCTGTAGGTGGCAACCTCTGTAAGCACAAGTCCTGTTTCCACTCCACTCCTGGCCAACCTGGAAAGTCCTCTTCTCATCTCTCTACACCTCCTCTGCTTTGACAGCAAGCCTGGGTTCCACCGCCACCAGCATCATCAGGCCATCCCTTGCTTACTGGGACCATACTGGTAAGCGAGCGCCCTGCTGTCCATTCTTAGCCCTCAACGAAACCCCAAATATGCAGACATCCTGGTGCCTTCCAGCTAAAGGCTAAGTTTGAGAGCCTTGGGCTATATTCCTATAACTGTCACTAATAAGCTCTGGGCCTTAGGCAAATGATCTCAGTATTAGTTCCCAAATTTGCATGTGCTCATAATGCTCTGTTCCACCTTATCATTGAACTGATACTAACATCCAATCATGGATAATGCAGAAGCTCTTCACTTCTACAAAGGAAACACAGATACAAACTCAAAAGAAGTCAGAGAAAAGTGCTGTCACAAAACTAAGAAAACTAGCTTAACCAAATTATTTTCAGTAAACTAATCAAAAGACAAAATTATTTTAGTACTTTTCATGAAACCTAATAACTTTCAAGATCTGTAAAAAATAAGTAATTTTCCATGACTGTCTCACACAAACTGTTTTTAGCCCTTAGTAAATGGGAGCTTACATATCACAAGCAAGTGTTTTTCTAAGATCAGACAGAGCCACTCCTGCCACAAAACAGCTATATGACTTCGCATTCTTAATCATTGTGAAGCACTGCTGTCCTCACAGGCAAAGTGGGTTGACCCAGCAGCAGGGTGACCAGATGAAGTAACTAACGTGGCCATGCCCATAGAAGTGACCACACAAGGCACCCTACACTTATTTCCCAGTTCTTACAGGAAAAGTTAAAATTAGGATCAGTTTTCAAATAAATCATGGAGGTCCTTAGACTCTTGCCTACATTTATCCCTTACAACTCATCATATTTTTGAGACTAAATTAACACATGAACATGCTTGAAATCAAGCTGATAAGGGAGTTCAAATCTGAGATACAATCTGGAGTCCATTAAGTGCTAAACTGGGTGGACAGCAACCATAAGTAGACTGAATAAAATGGCAGAGAAGGGAAAGATCAGTGGGAATGCTTTGTGGAAAGGGGAGTCTGTGCTGGGCCTTGTACATAGCCACAGTTAAAATGAAAAAGAAAAACCAGAAGGACAACTCATGTTGAAGCAACAGCGAGTTAATAAATCTTACATTTAATCTTTTACATTCCCCCAAAATGCTATATAATCTGCATCTTGAAGGGCACCGCAGGATTAAGTGGCTGGTTTGGGTCACAAAAAAGGTCTTAGAATTAGAAAGGAAATACAGGCAGTTGTTCTCTGGAATTCATACACTTGTTTATCATTACTGTCTGATATAGTTTTTAAGAAAATGAATATATTTGTTTGCAGCAACAGAATCAAGAAAAACAAACAATGAAAGGATCCATCCCGGGCCCGGGACATAGCTCAGTGGCATAAGTGTCTGCCTGGCAAGCGTAAGGTCCTGAGTTTGATCACCAGTTCCTCAAAACAAAACAAAGGATCCATGCTGACTAATTAAACTGGAGACATGTATTTTTTTTTTTAAAGTATCAACTCTGAAAATGTCTGGGCGGGTCAAAAAATCAGACTTCCTGGCTTCATGCCCAGGAACAACCTGGGTGGAGCAGAGGCCAAGTATACTGGGTCTCTTCCAACAGAAATACTTCTGCAGCTGTAGTATGAGATGCCAGAAAAATCTGCGCTGAGCTCCCACAAGAGGTGGAGCCCCTGCTCTACCAATGCATCTACACAAAAGTATAGCAGTCTCTGTGCATGCAGGAGACACTGCTTTCCTGCCTTCTGCAGACCCCTACAACATGCTACCACTCACAATAAGGCTGTGTCCTAGCTGCAAGAGACTCTAGGAAAGGCTGCTTGTTAAACAATCTACCAATCTACCTTGGGACAAATGAAATCACAATATGGAAAGCTAACTAAAGATCAAGATGACGAAAGATGTCAGGCAATCATAAAAGACCACTACATACTCTGATACTGTGCAGGCTTGAAAAGGTTTGGGAAATAAACTCAGGTATATAACGTAGGGTCAGGCCAACGGAGGTGTAACCTCATTTGATTTGGTAACAATTTATTCCTTCCAACAAAGATTGTACATAGATCCCTTATAATAGCAACACATTTTTCAAATCTAGTATAAAAATGGAAGATTGAAAAACTGTGAGTATGATTTCAAACATTAGAGCAAAACAATGTGGGTTACTTTTTTCACCAGACAAGCTAACTACTGCATAAAATTATGAATAAGCTGGCTACTTTCTATATCCTACACTACTTTTGGCTCTGCTAGTTCTTTTACTCTTCCATAAGAATCATTTTTAAGACAATGGGGACTGTAAATATTCAGAATGTCTTAAATCATCTTGGAAACAGAAATATGGAATAAAATTCTAATTATTCACTACAGAATTTTAATTTGGAAATAAAAAATTAAAACATAATTCACTTATATATTACCTCAATATCTCAAGTGCTTTCTACAGTAATAATAATTCTAATAGTTTAAGCAAAGATAGCCACATATGGTGAAACATTTTATTTCTAAGTGCAAGAGTACATAATTAAAAACATCTATTCTGAAAAGTCTATTGGAAGAGAAACAACTGGGTAAAAGCACAGTATCCATATACATCATTTATCATCTAAATCTATACCCTAATCAGTACCGTTTTCTTCCCTGCTAATGGAGTCATAGGAAATAGCGTCATCTTTGAACATCACTAATGTTGAATCATTTCCAACATCTATGTCAATTAGACACACAGTATTTTAATCTTCACATGCAAAATATTCATGTCAACAAAATTAAAGATAAATACGGATTGATAATAACACAGACTCTTTTGATTACTTAAAAACATACAGGGTACTACGCTAATCATCCTATGTATATAATTTTATTTATTCTACCTTAAATCTATGCCTTATACTAGATACTTATACTAGATACTTATAAATCTAGTGCTTATTCTACTGAGCTATCTCCCCGGTTCTAACATTTATTAGTTTTTAATGAGAGCACTATTGCCCAGAGAAAAAGTACATCTTGTACATGAGCAGGTCCTAAGTATCACCTGAAAAGAATATCCGGACTGCAGTAACCTACAATGTGCCAGTAACAACTGCAGTGCTCACGTAAAATACTTCATCCTACTGTTCCATACATAAGACAGTACATGCTAATCCACTCGTAAATGGTCCCAACGCCCATCTTCTGCGTGAAATGTAAAACAAAGCTTGAGCGACACAGGAGAATTGTTCTACTCCCTTATTATAGCTTTCTTAGCCAAGAGACATTAGAGTCTTAAATCCACACTGGCATGAATTTCTTTCAAGTTAAAAACATTTTTTTTAAGTATGTAAGGGAATTATTTTTTTAAAAACTAAGAAAAATAATTCTTTAAATTTTAAAGAGTAACAAGATTGCCTAACGTAGCTGAGACAGGCTGTAAGAGGGAATGATCTACCTCAGTCACCACCTTCAGAGCTTCGCTGCAAAGATATAATTAGTTATGACAAAAACACAGAAAAGAAATAGAAGTTCAGCAGTTTGAAAGAATTAATTATGGCAACTATGACTCACCTGAACATCACTGCATGTAGGACTGACGGGAGGAAGAGGTTCCTGTTTCTGTACTAAGGAGACTTCTGGACAACATTTAAGTAAACACAAAGAACTGACTGCTGATGGAGGACACAGTTTCATTCTTGCACGGCCACAGATGCGATCGTTCACAAAGCCATTACGCTGACCACACTGGCTTCCAAGTCAAAGGCCCTGGTAGCACTGTATACATTTTCCCTCAGTGGTGATACTGACTGTCACAAGCTGTAAAACAATGGGGAGCAGGTGTGTATATGTGTGTGTGTGTGTGTGTGTGTGTGTGTGATCTTTGTTATCACATATTTATGAAATTCAGAGTTCTCAAAATGAGAGACTCAGACAGACAGACACAGAGGGCTTCATTCTTAGATGCTGAATCGAATATACGGTGCCAGCTTTGCTTAATCTTTTGATTCGTAAAACATAAACTTAACAGTGAAACAGGACTTTGCTCACGTGGTGCCCAAGGGTTACTTTTATGTATTTTTAAGTAAGTGAAAACATGACATTACAGCAAACACATCTTTTATAGTATTTTTAAATGTTCTGAAATTAAAGAATGATTCCTGAGGAGTTCAGATTTACTGCAGCCTAACATGAGCAATGGCCCCTGATCCTCTAGAAGTAAATTTTAATTTACTGAGTCACTGGAAAATGTTTCCTAAAATCTTCATTAAATCTTTCTTACCTATCATGATAGTGAGGATTACTTGATATCAGATGATGCCAAATGTGATAAGCAACAGAGTAATTATCCAAATTGTGCTATAAAGACAGTTTGCAATAGTGCAGACTTCAATTCATCAGACATGGGCTTGCACGCCTAGTGCTGGTTTTGTGGTCTTGGATGCATGGTATGGTATTGCTGAAGGCTACGATGTGGTACCTACACAAGGGCTATAAGGTGCACAGGCACGTGGGACTCTTATGTCTGATCTGAGAACAGACCTTGGTGCAAGCGTGCACAGGACTGCCACGAACACCACGAAGGGGCTTTCCTTTCACAGAAGGCGAATTCCTCCAAGAGGAAGGGTGTGGCCACCGCAGATAATCACTGCAGATGCAACCCCTTCAATACACGGTCACCTGCACACAGTGCCTGCCGCTAGAACAGAACGTATTAAAAGCTCACTTTCCCCTTGAACTATGTGAGACAATTTCTGCTAAATGCCACCTTTCACCAGTGAATAATGTTTGGCTGCGTACAGCTAGCTATGAAGCTTTGGCTCTCTGTTTGGTTTTTACTTCTAAAAATTCTTAACTGTGATGAAGAACACATGCCCTAAAACTTATTCACTTACTATTTTTAATGTTTAGTGCTATACTCAAATTGTTGTAAAACACATGTTGAAATGTTCTTTCATCTTAGGAAACTGAAACCCTATACCCATCAAACAGCTACTCATTTGTCCTCACTTTTACTTCCAGTACCATAATCTGCTACAGTTACTTGAATAATTCAACTAGTTGTATTTGATGTAATTACTGTCATATTCTGTTTAAACCTTCCTGTGTGCAGTTCTTCCTATTTGGTCCTTGTTCCTTCTACCCTGTTTTCCATGCCTTGTTTGTGATGATTCACTGTTCGCGGTTTCTCTTCACAACCAATTTATTACAACAGCCTGCCTGTGTGCGGTTCTTCTAGGATCTACAATACGTGCTTGCCTCTATCACAGTCTACCGTCAAAACAAGATCATGCCTCTGCTCACATGGGAAAATCCTGCAGGCTTGTACCTCCTTTCATTACCACTCTTTGTGCAAATATTTCTCCTTTTCATTCAACATTAGAAATTTCACAATTATTTGCTGTAAGCAGTCAATTGTTTAAAATATTCTTAAATCTTCCATTTTGCCCATATACTTACCATTCAGGTGCTCACTTCCTTGGCTAGATTCAAATGTCTACATAACGTCCTTTTTCTTCTTCCTAAAGAAGTTTATCCTTAGAATGGTAAATGTGTCATCTCTCCAGAGAAAAGTTTATCCTATCCTAAATACTACAGTTTAACAAGAAGTCTGAATTTTATTCCTTCGTACATAAAGTGTATTTTCTCTTCTCTGGCTGTTTTTAAAGCTATTTTCCTTTATTTTTTTCTTTCCAGCAATTTGAGTATCTGTTCTAATGTGCTGGTTCAGCTTGGGTTCAGTAAACTTCTTGGGATTTGCAGGCTCAAAATTTTTATATTTGAACAATGCTCAGCTACTATTTTTTTCAGATATATTTTGTGATTGTCCCTTTCGCCTGACAGGCAACTTGTACATGTGTTAGGCTACTCAGTATTGTTCCATGGCTCCCTGGTGATGTGCTCTTTATTTTCAATTTTTATTTCTCTTTGTGTCATGTGTTGTGTGATTTCTATTGCTATGTATTCATAATCACTGATCCTACACTGCACTGTGCATTAATGGTTCGTGTCATTTTTATATTTTCACATACATTTTTCACATCTATTTCTTTTTTTTTTCTATTTCTTTTCACATCTATTTCTTTTTTTTTTTTTTTT
>NDGM011163954.1:0-10867 GCA_002564305.1 Octomys mimax | reverse complement strand
CTTTTTCAAATGGTTTAATCTCACTAACACATAAGCCCTTAGCAGACCCTAATAAAAGACCAGTTTGTAAAACTGGGTCATTTTAATGTTTTTTACAATTTAATAAGTAGTTTTATTGATGAATGTAGTCATGAGAGTTGTTCAGTATTCAGGTTATGATTTTCCTGATTGATCTTTAGTCTTCAATAAGTGTAAAAAGTTACTGTATGAAACATCTGTCAAACTAGTAAGACTTCATTGATGCATCCATCATTTTCTGGATTGTTGGTCACCTGGGCAAATAACCTTCCCTCCTTGTGTCACAAGGCCCAACTTGCTAATGTTCACCTTAATCACTGTTCCTTTGGTAATAACACCCAAAGTTGTATACAGTGGCGATGAACGGTTGTTTTTCACACCAAGTATTGGCAGGCAAAAAGTGGCTTTTAGTTCAGGATGTATTACATGGGCCTTCTTAATACATAAGCCCATTGGCATAATGAATCTTTCATATTTAGGTGGTTTTCTTGTAACGCCATCTCCAATAAAGCAGACTTTAGGAAACATCCTCTTCCATGCCTTCCTTTTTCTCTTTCCAGTTTGAATAACTTTTAATACTTCCGTTTCTCCTTGGGCACAAACTTTGGGCAGAGGAACTCCCCATTTTCCTGCCTTTTCTTTATCATTTTTGTTTAATCATGTTGGAAAATACTTTTGCATGAGACGGTTCCTCTCTGTCCAGCAGTAGGAGGTACTGCTTCCTGTGGAGTCTTCATCATTCTTTTGTTTGGTGTTTCTCTTTTCATGCTTCTTGATAGTCTTCTTCATCTGTATTTTCTCTTCATGGCACTGTTTGTGGTAGTTTAGCCTTCAGGCCAATCTTTTTTTTTTTTTTTTTTTCCTCTTTGAATGTTCATGAAACTCTCCAATACCGTTCTTTCTCTTTTTCTCATGGTAATCCAAGCGGTACCTATAGAGTTGCTGGTGTAATTCAGTATATTCATTCTGTGGCATGATGACAGCTGCAGAACCTCTGCGGACAGCCTCGGGTGTGCAAAGAAAAGTCCTAACTTTGGGATCTCCCAGACGCATGAGCTGCCTCCATGCAGCTGGAAACAGGAGAAGCCTACCTGTCTTTCAACTAAATTTGATTTTAATTTTTAGTAATCATGCCCAGTTTTTAATTTATCTTAACTTTAGATACATCTGTGGCAGAATTATATAGAGATATACACATATACATATGTAAATACATAATATTTTGAAACTTCTCTTAAAGCCAGGGAGATTCAGTTCTTTACATGTTATGTTTTTTAAACCAATCCATAACTACCTCTCTTTATGCATTATATTTTTTCTATATGTGTTGATAATTTGGAAATCTTTTTATTCTGATTTTCATCACATAAACATGTACTTCTCCAGAATTACACATATAATGTAGACACTAAATAAGCTTCCCATTAGTTGACTCTATTTCTTAGTCTCTTAAATAAAAGCTTTATTATATTGATGCCTGTCTGTTCTCCCTCCCAATGAGAATACCTTACTTTCCTCATCTTCTTTTTTTAACTCCACAGTTTTGCTGAGGCATTCATTACTTTTACTTCCAGATTTATTAGTTTTTTCTGTTACCATATATCTCTTTTTATTTTAAGAATTCTTACTTAGCCATTATATTATAAATACTCAGTTAATCATTATTCATTTACTTTTAGTTTTAACATATGAATGCCCAACCTTTTGGCTCCCTTCCACTAGACGCACCTAGGTTTTAGGTCTCTGCTTCTTTTTCTTTATTGTTATCATATTTTCTAATTTCCCTTTGCCTAATTTGAAAAAAAGGAGGTTTAGGATTTTCTGTTCTATGACCTTTAAATACTCAAATGGGCTAGCTTTTTCACAGTTTCTTGAGGCAGGAAAACGCTTATTTGATTTAAAGTTCTCAGTGATATAAAAGACCTCTGACTAACTTTGTTTTCCACAAAGACTGGCAAAACCTCCTAGGATCGATCACACATATGGGTGGTACTTTCTTTCACCAAAGGTGGTGAGATCTCCAGGAATTAAGTGTTGCTAGTGTTGTCAAGTCTTTAAGCCACAGCTCCTCCACTCTGTCTTAGCCCCAGGAAGAATGAAGTTGGACTCTTCATCCTTCTTGATTGCAAGCATTTTCTATGGCCTTGTGCATTTTCTGAGTTATCTGACTACTAGCCTGTTCTTATCATAGGGAGGAGTATCAGAATTAGGAGATTAAGGAAGTCATTAGAAACATATTCTCAGGTGGCCATTTTTTTCCAGCAAGTTAAGTGGAAAGAAATTGCTTTAATTTTTAGAGTAGTTTTAGAGAACTATCGAATCGTGTTTTCTATGTGTTCTAGATATCTTCTTTTTACAAATAAAGAACTCAGAGAACTATATGCTGTATTTCTTCATACTTCATTTATAATCTGAGACTGTAAGGAAGAAATGGTCCTAGATAAGTTATAAATTGTAAGAAGGAAAGGAGAAATTTTGACTAAAAGAAGAAAACATCCTGGATATTTGATATTAGGAAAGTTTTAAAATGGACAGATTAAGCAGGGCCTGATGAGATAGTTATCTCCTTCTGGATACATTTATTGTGACCATCATTTATAATTTGGAATTACTTCCTGGAAAAATCTTCGGCCAGGTAGCTGTTCTCTTTGATCTCTGACATACGTAAACAAATGCAGTAGTCAATAAATAACTTGACTGACACGTGATGGTTCATGATAGCCCAAACCAGTAGCTAGCTCTAGGTAGCTACCTTTCTTCAAAAAATCCAAAGTATAAGTAGCCTCTCTCCAGTTCATTGAATCCTGCACCTGTTCAGCCTATGCATGCATAATTATTAGTCATGAAACTATTCCTAATTTTCTTTCATCTCTTTGCTCATGTTCCCTAAATCCTCCTTTTGTCAACTAACAAATGTTTCTCCTAATTTTCTTACTTAATGTACAGAATTTGCTACTTGATATGCAGCATTTGCTACTATTTCCAATTGCAAAATACATTCTCCAAACTAATTTTGGACCCATCACTAATAACCATTATCTAATTTTAGTGTATGATCCCTCCAAGTGGGGCCACTCTGTTGTTGTCTACATTTCTCTGCATACATACTCCTTCCTTTTTTTCCTGTTACAGTTTTTCCTTATTTCTTCCTCATGGAACACCCTCATTTTTTGTTCAAAGTGTCCTTCAAGGTCCAGCTCATAGGATTTGGTGGATGACATGTTTTTGTTCACCTGCTGCCCAGAATTCTGCCCTTCCCTAGCTAGGTAGGCTCTAATATATCTTTTTCACTTTAAGCAGCCTTCTGAAGGTAAGCTGCTGTTCAGTGTTAATGGCTGAATAGTGGTAATAAAACCTAGGCTCTGGAGTTGTAAAACTAAGTCCATAGCCCACATTATCAATTAGTAAATATTATTCTCCCTCTGATAATATTTTCTTTGATATAATTAAAGTGTTTTTGCAAGAGAGCCCCTTAGAGATTATCTACTGTAACATGTTTATTAAGTACCAGAGAGAAGTGAGACCCAAAGTTATTTTGCCCAAATATTGATAATGGACTAGAACCCAGATTATTTTGTTCCTATTTTAGTGCTCTTTTTAACTGCTTTCTATTAGACTTATGACTTAAATATTAACTTACAGACAATGTATCTGTGTAGATATAATGAAAATGGATTTTTTTGAACTTTAGAAAACAAATACATTTTTTTACAAAACTAAATTTAAAACACCATATACTACTTCACTAATTTTAATAGTGAAGTGAAGTGATTTAGAAATGTAAGGATATAGGTTGATGTAAATAAAAGCAAATAAAAGGATGTTGTTTGGTACATCACATTTAAATATTTGACCATTTTTACTTTGTAAGCTTATTTGTATTTTGGCGTCCATCATGAAAGCAGTCATAATTTTCCTATATAATCTTCATAGAGAATAAATTAAATGCTGTTTTGCATCCCATGAAATAAAGACAATCTGAATGGTAGTTCAAAATCTTTTCTAGTTCTGTATATACCTGACTCATTGTGAAACTTAAATTTAAGATACTATGTAATGTAAACACTTTTTTCTTATGTGTTTTGATGTAAGATGCATAAAACACATCCAACGTACTGTAAATATCTATGGAAGTATATTAAATAATTTGCACTTTATTTTGAGTAGTGCATTCTTTAAAAATGACACATTTAAAAGTATTAGTGTTGGGCCGGGGAGATGGCTCAGTGGAATAAGCGCTTCCCTGGCAAGTGCAAGGGTCTGAGTTCAATCCCCGGTTCTGCCAAAAAAAAAAAAAGAAGTATTAGTGTTAAGTATAAAATTTTGAATTTTAATTTTTTAAGGACAATTACATATATTTACAGGGTAGAGTATGTTGTCTTCATCTATGTACACATCCTAGAAAGTTTCAGTCAAGCTAATTAAATTTATCTATTTATCATGTTTTGTGGTGCTTTGAAAGTTACTTGAGCAATTTTGAGATAAATTATGTATTAATATGTAACTGTAATCACTATACAATATAATAGATAACTAAAATTTAATCCTCCAGTTGTGCTGAAACTTTGTACCCTTTCATCAGTATTTCTTTTTGTTTGTCTTTTCTGCTCCTGTCTCACACATCTATCCTACAGTAACCATTTTTTTTAATCTTTCTTTAAGATCAACTTTTTAAAATTCCACATTTTAGATCACACAGTATTTGTCATTCCCTATCTGGCTTATTTTACTTAACATAATATCCTCCAGTTCCATTCATGTTACCATAAATCATAATGTCTTTTTAAAAGTTGAAATTATACGTATGACATTGATATATATAGAGAAACAGACAGAAAATACACAGTATACTTGAGGAAAAGAAAAACTTGTATAAAGGTAGTACTAAATTTATGGAGACATCGTGAGAGTATTACAAGTTACCTGTGTTGTCTGTAACTACAAGAAGTGCTCAAAATGGTGGCCAGTTGCTTGCAGACTGTTATTATGGTAAACTGCTGCTTGGATTACCTTGGTTATTGAGATTGCTACACATGGATTTTCAGTTTCTTCTCAAAGAGCCTGCAGTATAGTGAGGTTTTTTATGATATAATGATGGTCCCCCATACAAAGGTAGCATCATCATTGAAAAGACATCATGCTGTTTTTCTTTTCCTGAAAATACATAGAAGAAAGAAAAAATATCCCATTTGCTTTATACATCCGTTTGTTGATGGACATATAGGTTGCTTCCATATTTTCACTATAGTTGATAATGTTGATCTCGGCATGGTGGCACACACCTATTATCTCAGCATTCAGGAGGCTGAGGCAGGAAGATAGCCATAAGTTTGAGCCCAGCCTGGACTACGTACTGAGTTCAAGGCCATCTGTACCAGACAGTGACACCCTGTGTCAAAAAATGAAGAAAAAAAAAAAAGTGTGTGTGTGTAAATGTTGCTGAGAACATGAGAATGCAGATAGCTCTCTGACATAGCTATTGTACTTTTTTGGGTTATATACTCATTAGTAGAATTGCTAGATCTTATGATTATTTAAATTTTAATTTTTTATGGAATCCCCATTATTATTTTCCAAAATGGATATGCTGCTGTAATTTTACATTTCGATCAACAATGAGTAAGTATTCTCTTTTTTTCCACATCCTTTTCCCTGCTTATTATTGTTTGTAATAGTGGGCAGTTCGGAGTAGTTTTTCGAATCTTTTGCAATCAGAGTTCTCATACACACTTAGTTACAGATTCTTTTAAAGTACCAATAGAGACATAGCTTACCACATGTAGTTAATTTGGTACATGTGCATCATCACATTTTCTAGAGAGCCATGTCCAAGTACAATACTAGCTATTCCTTATTTCTTTAACTGAAGTAGCCTTGGTGGGCTTGATAGTTATGATACACACATCTAGAGTCTCATCTCCTTCATGGCAGATTTCCAGATATCTTCAAGTGCCGTAAGATCATGCTTCTTGAAGTCCACTTCACGCATGCTCTTTGGATGCAGTGGAGCATTTTCAGCTCACTAACTTGTCATTTGTAGAAGGGCCATTTCTTACCAGTTTTCTTTGTGGAACCTGTTGAGCCAGGTGCAAGTTGTAAAGGAGGAGCACAGGGGATTGTGGAACAGGAAGAGCAGCCACTTAGAGCCATATTAGTGGCAGGAGATGATCTCTCATTATACCCTACAGCTGCACTTCTCCGCTGGTTGGAAATGGTGAGTACTTTTTCATGTATTCATCGTTCTGATCTCTTTTTAAAAGCTTCTATTTAGATTCTTTGCCATTTTTAATGTTTGTTTTCTTCTTATAGAGTTGAGTTCCCATACAGTAGGACTGTCAGATCCTCTTTTTGTTTAGGCACGTTTTCTCCCAGTATGTGTTTGGTTTGTTTGTTTGTTTGTTTGTTTTGGGGTTTTTTAGTTGTTTTCTTTGTGGTGCATCTTCTGAGTTTGATGCAGTCTCATATACCTGTTTTTGTTGCCTGAGCTTTGCAGGTTTTTCTAAGAAATTATTGCCCATGTAATGCAATGCATTTTTCTCCACTGGATATCTTCTTGTTGCTTTATAGTTTCTGTTCTTACGTTTAAATCTTTTCTTAATTTTGAGTTCATTTTTATGTATGATTTGAGATAAAAATTAAATTTTATTTCTTTGTATGCGGATATCCATCATTTATTGACTAGACTGTCCTTTTCCCATTGTATGTTCTTGGGACCCTTGTTAAAAATCAGTTCACTGTATTTGAATTTATTTCTGGGAATTCTGTCCTATTTTGTTTATCACTGTCTTTTCTTGTCAGTTTATTGTTTATTATAGTTACTTTATATTTTGAAATAGGAATGCATGATGCTTACAGCTTTATTTATTTATTCAGAATTACTTTAGTTATTTTGGGTGTTCCTGGTGCCATACAGTTTTTAGGATTATATAGTGACATCTCAAGGGAACTTCACCCAAAAAAGCTTAGGAAATGAAAGAAAAGAAATACACAATTAGGGAAAAAGAAACTATGAGTAGTATCCTCAAGATTATTAAAAATATTAAGACTACTAAACAAGAACAAGGTACTTTTTAAAATAAGACGGGATATTGAAATTAAAAATGTTACACAAATAAAAATCAAGGTAGGAGCTTCAGTATCATGAAAGAAAAAGTTGTGGCGAGCTTCAAGAAAATAAAACCAGGAGAGGCCAAAAATAAGATGCAGAAAATGTATGAAAAATGCACTTTAGTTCATCTGTAAGTTCACCATATTGGAAAAAGGAATAAAAGGAAAAAGAAGAACAGTAATCAAAACAAAAAATAAGGAAATACCATGCTTTAGAAATTTATTTGAGAAATAATATTTTGAATTGCAGAAATGAAAGATTAATCTCATTGATAAAGATATCAAAGTACAATAAATGAGAAAATACTGAGAAATCATGAAGTTTCAGCATACTAGGAGTAAAGAGACTTTAAGTGCATCCCAAGGGCAAGGAATGAGGACACTTCACATTTTCATAAATAAAATGCATTAGACTTCTCTGTATTTTCCAGTTATACACAAATTTCTTCAAAATTGTAAGAGATATTTTGCAATTTGGCAAGATACAATATTAACATAGAAAAATGAGTTGTGTCACTGAACACCAATTGAGAACCCACAGAGAAAAAAATTAGTAAAACAGTATCATATACAATTGCCTCTAGAAAAATTAGACTTAGGAGTTAGCCAAGGAAGTTAAAGATCTCTGTAATGAAACCATGGTGTTTGTTTGTTTGTTTGTTTGGGGTTTTTTGGGGGCCACTTAGGTTGCCTGCATGGCAGGTCTGGTTTGGCTTGAGGGGATCAAACCACAGCATCCTGAGCCTGACTACTTTGTTTCAGCAGGCACTTAAACACCTGAGCTAATATCTTCAAAAAGGAGAGACATCAGAAAATGTGTATATAATTCCTATTTCTGGCTAGGTAGAACCAATATTGTCAAAATAGCCATACTGCCAAAACTGATACACAGATTTAAGGTAACCCCCATCAGAATTCCAACAGCATTCTTTAAAAAACTTAAAAAAAAAAAAACAAAAAACCTAACATTCATATGGAAACCAAACAGACCCAGAATAGCAAAAACAATGCTGAGCAATGGATTTCAAGTTATATTACAAAGCTACAGTGATAAAAATTATATGGAATGGATGCAGAAAAAGACATAGATCAGCTGAAAGAAGAAAGAATGCAAGTCTTATAGTACCAGCATTTGGGAGGTGAGAGGGAAGGATTTCTATGAGTTCTATGAGTTCAGGCTTGAGCTACATAGAGAGTTTAAGTCCAGCCTGCACTACAAAGCAAAGCCCTATCTCAAAAAACAGAACAAGAGCAACAACAACAAAAAGAATTAACTAGATGAAAAAAAGAGAGGAAACAGTAAGAATCCAGGCACATTCAGTCATCTGATCTGTGACATAAGGTCAGAAAGGAAAAAATATACACTGGAGGGAAAATAAACCTCTTTTTTAACAATTGATGCTGGAAAATCTGGGTGTATACATACAAAAGATTGGGTCTAGACTCCTGTATGTCACCATGTACTAAAATAAAATGGAAAAAAGACTTAGCCATTAGTAGAAACAATCTTCTGAAAATAAAACTCTTGAAAACATGAGTACAGGTAAAGACTTTGTGAATAGACCTTAATTACAAGAGAAATAACATTCAATGAATTGAATTATATCAAAAAAAATTTATAGCAAAGGAAACAGCATACATAGACTGAAGAAACAACCAATAACATGAAGAAAAGAATTTTGCCAGCTAGTCCTCTGATAGGGCACTACTCTTCAGAATGTTGTAGAGGATTACTCTCCAAAAAAGAAAAGACCAGTCAAAAACATAGCCAGTGGAACTAAATAGACACTTCCAAGAAGTAGTAAAGATGGCTAAAAAGTACATGAAAACCTATTCAGCTTCAGTAACCATGAGAAAAAAGCCAATTAAAATAATACTGGGATTCCATCTTACTCCTAAAAGGAACGAATCAAGAAGTGAAATAAACATTGAGGAAAAAAACTAAACACTTCTACATTGTTGGAGTGAATGAAACTAAAATTATTAATTCCATTTGGCCCAACTATTCAATTTCTACTTATATCTTCCCAAAAGAATTAAAAATCATATTACAAAACACATGCATAGCCAACTCATAAGAGCCAGATCTTGGGAAAGGGTTTATATGTTCATCAAAAGTTGAATAAAAAATATTAGGTATAGATAAACAATGGAGTGCTACTCAGCCATAAAAAAGGTTTAAACTATACCCTGACAGTAGCCCTTTCCCAATTTGAGTCATTTGAAGGAATATGGATGGGCCTTGAGACCACAATGTGAAGTAAAGTCAGACACACAAGCACAAATATAGCGTGTTTTTATATGACAAACCCAAAATATAAATGATGTAAAGAGGCAAAAATAGAAGATAGAGCATTTGAGACAGGGGAATAGATCTTTTGTGAATGTGAAGTTGACTAATGATGGAAGTCAAGAGAAGGAAGCAAGGGAGGGTATGTGAAAGCAAAAAGAGTTAGAATGTGTCTTATAGATATGTTAGTACTCATTATATACAAGAAGTATATTGATAAAGTGTAAGAAAAGCAATTGCATATCCAGCCGAATCCAGTGTGATGGCAGAAGAGAATGAAACTCCCCACCTCAGAAATGCACTCAATGGATGGAAAATGTGATTCAGCTACACAAAATTGATCAAGTAAACCTAGAAAGACAAAGAAATAGACAGCTGAAGAGGCAGTGTCTCATTTAGAAAAAAGACAAAGGAACGTCCCAGCAGATGTGGCTGCTGTTCAGTAAGCCAAGGAGAAAGCAGGCTTAGATTATGGCATGAGAGCAGTCCTTTCAGGACAGAGCTCGCGGAAACAGTGGAAATTAGTATGTTTTCCCATAAAAAATTACAGATATGCAGTCAGTGATGTTGGAAAATGCATAAAAATTGTAGTAAGTATATTAAAAACTAGGTGTATGGGGAAAAAATCAAAGTTACTATAGTAAAGATCATCCTAATTCACTTTTTGGCTTATAACATTTACAAGCCATAGCATTGGTCATTTAACATAAAACTGTAACATTATTTTGACATCAGAGACTAGTAGGAATGTGGGATAAGGTTACAGAACAGTGTACATGATAGGAAGGGAATCAGTGGTTTTGTAATTGATAAATGAAAAAAAAAATTAGAAAAAAGTTTCTCAGAGGTAAAACTTGGAGAGTTGAGGACAGTTGCTTCTGAGAAATAGGGAAAGTAAAGAATATGTTAGAAAAGCTGTTTTTCACTGTAAGTTTTTTTATATTGTACTCTATAAACGACATGTGTGTTACTGTGATGAAGTAAAATCAATTTAAATGTACAGTATTCTACCTTTTGAGCAAGAGTACATTTTTATAGATACACTTTACAGGACATTTAAAATTATAAAACTCTTTAATGTTATATCTACATTGTCTTATCAACATGTTTGTGCATAGTATTCTCATAATTATTTTCATTTATGTAAAGTTGTTAGTGATGTCCTCTCTTATTCCTGATCTTCAGTACTTTGAGCCTTTTTCTTGACAGTCTATCTGGTGTTTCCAGTTTATCAACTTTGAGACATTGATTTTTCTCTTGTTTTTCTCCTTATTTATTTCTGATCCTGTCTTCATTCTCCCATTATATTTGCTTGCTTTTTTTTTTTTTAACCTTTACTATAGTCTTATACTTTAAAGTGAGTGTGTAGGTTATTGGTTTAAAGCCTTTTTCTGTTTGTTTTTTTTTTTTAATTTTTATTTATTTATTTATGTGTGTGTGTGTGTGTGTGTG
>NDGM011163934.1:0-11437 GCA_002564305.1 Octomys mimax | reverse complement strand
CAGAGTGGCACATGGCAGTGAGCAACAGTTCATGGCGGCAGCAAAGAGCAGAGAGCAAAGGTAAATGGAAGGACTTTACAAAATTAAGACCACTATATTCAAAATGCCTGCTTACCTTAGATTGTACTTGGACATTTGCAAGCTCTCACTTAGCTCATCCATAACCCATACAGTCATGCCAGGAAATAAGCAGGGTGTGTCTGAGTGTCTGTGTCTGATCTGGAATAGTCCTCTGAGATGAAGCTGCCCTTGGATGTCATTTGGATATTTTAAAGGACGGTTAGTCGCTGCGCCCTGAGCGACAGTATGGTGTGATAGCGGCAGGAGACTTAGCTGCAAATGTTGATGCTCAGGGTGGTGCTGTGCCCTTGTGTAGGCGCTTGTCTTTTGTTATCAACATTTTTTGCCTTTGTAAAATGGAAATTATAACTTGCCCACTTCATCATGTAGGTGCCATGAGATGAAATGAGCCGGTGTATGGAGCTGTGATGTGCTGGTTTAAGTGGTGTGCAAGTTTGTGAAGGGATTCTCCCCTGGGGAGCAAGCACTCAGTATAGTTCACCTGCCATCAAGAAGGCAGGCTGCAGGCATCCTGTGTACGTGGGGCTGCCTGTCTGTCAGGCTGTGCTAGACTGAGTCGTCACAGACCTTTGGGTATCTTGGGTAGATTTTGTTGAGTTATATTTTAGTCATTGAGGAAGTCCAAAGTGGATTAGAAATCTAGTTCTTAGAAAAACATGGATTCCTTGAAAATGACTAAGATTGTCAGTGGTAATCTTGGGATTTAGTTTTGTAATTTTAAAGTTACAGCTTAGATTATAGACTAGGAGTAAAAAGGTTTAATGTTCTTTGAGAAGAGCAAGGACCCACCTTCTGCCCCACCCCCTTCACCATCTCCTCTTCTCGGAAGCAAAGTTGTATAATCTGAAAAACCTGACATTCCATATTGAGGGTTTATTGTAAGGTAGTAAAACCAGATTTTATATCTCGTTTATTCCTACAACTTCTGATGTGCTTCCAAAAATGGTATTAAGGCAGCAGCTGAGGAAATTTTATGAGATAATGAAGCAGAACAGTTACTGAAAGCCATCTGCTCAGTTGTTTACAAACTTGCTTCAATACTTCAGAGGCAGTGGTAGGGTACGTGTCTAAACTTCACAAGCTGCACTAGGTAGAACTAAATGAAGTGCGCCTGGGCTGGGCTGAGCTCGGGCCCTCTCTGTGCAGTGTGAGCGGTTGCCAGGCAGGCCTGTTGGAAGCCAGCAGAAAGCACCACACAGAGGTGATTATGTGCCACCATCTGTCACGCTTCAAGCCTACCATACAGCATGGCTAATCAGCCCTGGCAGGATGATGGATGAGCAGCAGCAGCTGCCAAGAGCCACTGTTGGCAAACAGTCCTGAAGTTAAGAACTTTTCCCCCCTCTGTCTTCTTCTCCAGGGTCCTGCTGCGTGTCCGCATGCTGTACTACCTAAGACAAGAAGTGATAGGAGACCAGGCGGATAGGATCCTGGAGGGTGCTGATGCAAGGTTGGTGCCAGCACACATGTGTTCTATGCCCACGAGCGAGCTTGAGTCTCCAGCAAACGTCATGGGTAGTGTTGTAGGACTTTCACAAGCCTTTAGTATCTTACCCATTTTTTTGCATCTTGAATTCAGTGTTTATCCTCTGAGGTTGGGAAAGTGGTGAGAATCAGGAATAGGCTGTTTATATATAAAAAGAAGCAAACTATATTACTTGTGTTTTGAGGTGACCGTTAAGGTGTGATACACGTGCCCAGGTCCATTTCTGGTCATTGAAGAAGGCGGCTGATTCACAAGCTTGCTTTTGCCTTTGTTGGCTCCTCCCCTCTGTATTTAGGTATTTATCATGGGAGCAAAGGCATGGAGGGCGTATTTCATATTCACTCGTTGAAATCAGAATTCTTTTTTAATACTAGCATTAAAAAAAAAAAATGTTTAAATGGGTGTTTTTCCAGTGAAGCAGATGTGTGGATCCCTGAACCTTTTCATGCTGAAGTTCCTACAGACTGGTGGGATAAGGAAGCAGACAAATCCCTCTTAATTGGAGTATTCAAACATGGTAAGTGACGTTGCTGTTTGAATACATCTTGACTGTATGGCTTTATCTTTATTTAGAACTCTCTTTATGTACTCTTTTCCAAAGTCATAATATTAATGAGCATAGTTCCAAAGGACTCTTGGCGTCTACCATTTTTCTGTACTAAAAATCTAATATGAACTGTAAATATCAGATGCTGTTTTTGAATGTTTGTTGAGTGTTTGAGAAGAAAACATTTCTTTCTTGGCTGTAAATAAAACTGAAACCATATTTGTTTTAATAATAGCCAAGTTGTACGCTAGCTTCCCTAAACTTTGCTTCCAGTACGGCTTCCCTTGCTAACTCTGCCAGCCAGTGTCAGAGTGGACGGTGGGCTTAACCTCGGCTATTAATCTGTACAAGTGCCTCCTGGGCTTTGTTCCAAGCAATATTTCACAAATGTCAGTGCTGAGGACTTGCTGCTCCCCCGAGTGGGATGCAGCCTTGTTAACTTTGAAAGGCTGGGGATGCAGAACTGGCATGATATATACAGTGAGCGATTCCTGATTATAATCCCAATTCTCTGGAGGTCGAGAAGGTATTCTCAGCAGCCCAGCCTGACTAAAGGGGAGAATGATGGCTTATAAAACCTTTCATGATTACGGTTTGGCTCGCGGCTCTGCAGCAGTTAGGAGCAGTGTGTTGTAGTACACACCCTAATTGAATTGTGCTGCTCTGCCTGTGTACTGCGGCCGTGTTTTGTGAGCTCAGCCTCAAAATCATTTTCCCGCAGTGCACTGTCGGGATCTGCCATTTTCCATCTAGTCAGCTTGGGCAGTCAAAAAGCAAATTGCAGTTTGAAAACCACAGAGAGAACAGTGTCATCTTACTGACATGCATCATCTTAAACTTAATCAGACAGGTTCGCTGGCCTTACGTATGTGGTGGTTTTTCAGCCAGTCATACAAGTTCCTGTTGGAGGACCCTGCAGAGGTCATCAAGGAACATTACAGAGCTTTTTAAGTGTCAAGCAAAATTAGATCTGGGGAAAAATAGGGTCAGAAATCCTCCCTGGCATACTGCCGTTATTGTGAACCTGTTTTCTATTTGTATTTGTGGTAATTCTGACATTGTCCCTAAAGAATGATGTGGCCCCAAAGGCTCCCCTAGAATGGTCACACTGTAGAATGCTCTTCCTAAATGAGGTCTGCTCAGCTCACCCCAGTAACAGCCTTCCTTGAGAAACCGCCTCGGTTGTGGCAGTGCTGTGGTTCAGCAGTGACAGGGCCTGTCTCTCTGTCTCTGTGTCCTTTGTGGGCTGATGGGCACCGCACAGGCTATGAGAAGTACAATTCCATGCGAGCTGACCCTGCGCTGTGCTTCCTGGAACGAGTTGGTATGCCTGATGCCAAGGCCATAGCTGCTGAGCAAAGAGGAACAGACATGCTAGCAGATGGCGGTGACGGGTAAGGACATTCTAAAATTTTAATAAACTTTATGTCAGTATCACATCCATTGGCAGGGTTCATTTCTTATATTATACTACGTGCTGCATTGCATTTGATTTGAACTTCAGTGGTGTTTACCAGTATATTCTATCTGTACATCAGAATGGCAGTTTAAACGACATACATTATCTAAATAGATAATCTGAAATTCGCCTTTACCGAGTGCATCACTACCCCGTTCCACCATGGTTGCATGTTTTAAATAGTGGTAGTCATGTTTTATATGAAACCCAGAATTAAAAGAAGCATCGGATAGATTAGTATTTTTCCCTACCCAACCCACTTACAGACCTGTGTGATTTAAAAAAAAAAAAAAAAAAATTCTTTTTACTTTTCACAGTGGAGAATTTGATAGAGAAGATGAAGATCCAGAATATAAGCCAACCAGAACGCCATTCAAAGATGAAATAGATGTAAGAACTTGGATACACTGGCTTTCACAGTACCATTAAAGTATTATATGCCCATATAAGACTTGTTAAACTTTATAGATAATGGCCTTTTCTTTAAAAGATTAAGTGAATGAGACCTCAAATTAATTTTTTTTTTTTGCTTTGATTTCAAGGAATTTGCAAATTCTCCAGAGGATAAGGAAGAATCTGCAGAAATGCACACCACAGGTAAGACCTCAAGATGTGCGCTGGAGTGAGGAAGGCGCGGGGCAGCCAGCATTCGTGTAGCAGGGCCGTGCGCCGCCACACCGCTGCGTGTGCAACAGTGCATCTGTGTGGTTGTTTCTACACAGATCCCTCTATTTGGTGAATAATTTCAATTTTTAAATATGGTTGAGTTTTCATTACAATGAATTTCTTTCAGAGAATGATTTTTAGATTAAGATAATTGATCTATTTATATTCACACTAATTAAAAAATTGTAAGCATCTTTAAAATATATCTCTGGGGAACACAGCATTTGCTAAGTACTTATCTGAAACACTGCCAGCTTATTTAGAATATTGACCTTGTACTTAATGAAAATCATTAGGCAATAATTGTGTCATTATTTGGTATGTTCAGGATTACTGTCCGTATAATATAGGCGAGACCCTTATAGTTCATGTTGTAAAGTATGTTTCTTTGAGACTGATACAAATGTTTTTCCTCTCCCTAAGGAGTTAAAAAGAAATAGTTCATAGTTTCTGTGCTAACATGCATCTTCGTTCACATTGTAAGGTGAGGGCCCTGAGGTGCTCTCCCACACCGTCATTTGGATGCGAATGAGTCATCTTCCTTGTTGGGAAATCCTGTGTAGTGCACAATTGCAGCAGCACATTTCAAAAGCATTTTTCCCACTTCCCCAGGCAAGCACAGTGAGAGTAATGCTGAGTTAGGCCAACTCTACTGGCCTAACACTTCAACCCTGACTACGCGTCTGCGCCGGCTCATTACTGCCTATCAGCGCAGCTATAAAAGGCAGCAAATGAGGCAAGAGGCCCTAATGAAGACGGACCGGCGCAGACGGCGGCCTCGGGAGGAAGTGAGAGCGCTAGAGGCGGAAAGGGAAGCTATTATATCTGAGAAACGACAAAAGTGAGTTTCTTAAGGTTTCGCTCAACTCCTCGCACGTCCCTGCTCTCTGCTCCCCTAGGCCCATAAGAGACCACAGTGTCAGTGTCATGTGTCAGTGGTAGCGGCCAGCAAAGACAGGTGCGCTGTCGCAGAGCACTCAGAATCCCCAACCCAAGAGTCATGAGTGCTGAATCTGAGAGAAAAGGAAAAGAAACAATTAACTGCCCATCATTTTGCTCAAGTGCAGTGCAAGTCAGTGTCTTTTTCTAATAGGTGGACAAGGAGAGAAGAGGCTGATTTTTATCGTGTTGTATCCACCTTTGGAGTTATTTTTGATCCCGTGAAACAGCAGTTTGACTGGAACCAGTTCCGAGCTTTTGCCAGGCTGGACAAGAAGTCTGATGAGAGTTTGGAAAAATACTTCAGCTGTTTTGTGGCTATGTGCAGGCGGGTATGTCGAATGCCCACCAAGCCAGATGATGGTAAGTATGGTGACTGGCAGCATTCTATAATGTACAGCAGTGCAAGGCAGCATGAGAGAGTGTCCAGTACAAGGTGTGCTTGGGGCTTGTCAAGTAAGTGTGAATGCTTTTATGTCACAGAGCCACCTGACCTCGCCTCACTGATAGAGCCCATCACGGAGGAGCGAGCCTCGAGAACTCTGTACCGCATTGAGCTACTGCGGAAGATTCGAGAACAAGTCCTGCATCACCCACAGCTGGGAGAGAGGTTAAAGCTCTGCCAGCCCAGCCTGGACCTGCCTGAGTGGTGGGAATGTGGAAGGCATGACCGGGATCTGCTGGTGGGTGCTGCCAAGCATGGGGTCAGTAGGACAGACTACCACATCCTCAATGACCCAGAGTTGTCTTTCTTGGATGCGCATAAGAACTTCGCTCAGAACCGAGGTGCAGGGCCTGTGTCCTCCTTGAACCCACTGGCAGTAGGCTTTGGCCAGGCTCCTCCAGTCATTGCACCAGCACACAGTCATGACGAGAAGGTGACGGAGCAAGCTGAGGGCAAAACGGAGCCAGAGAACTCCATAGCCAAAGAGAAGTGTGAGAGAAAAGAAGAGGAAGAAGAAGCCAGCAGTAGGGGCAAGGACAGCAAGCAAGAATGTGAGGCCGAGGCCAGTTCTGTGAAGAGGGAGCTGAAAGGGGTGGAGGGCAGTGCGGACCCTGGGTCCAAGTCAGTTTCGGAGAAGGGCTCTGAAGAAGATGAAGAGGAGAAGCTGGAGGATGATGACAAATCAGAGGAGTCTTCTCAGCCTGAAGGTATTGTTTGGCCATTTCAGCTCTGTCCTGTTTTTGTGGCACCTCTCCATGAGATGATCTATCGTGTTATACCACACATGCATTTTGTTTGTTTGTTTTTAAAAAGTATTATCCATTATCTTCTGTGAAGGGATAATTTCAGTTACAGTTAGATGTGCTTTGCCATGAGGTTGCAAGTCATCAGACATCTTTCAGTGTAAACTCTAAGAAGAGTTGTGCACACACATTAGTAACTTGTGCCTTCAGAGTAAAGGTAAAGATCTACAAAAGGCCCATCCTAGCTGTGTGGTAAGTACTCAATAAAATGTAGCTGATTTGTATTCCTGTTTTAGATTTTGTCCTTTCTAACCTCCAGTTGCAGTAGCACTGTGGTTGTGAATAATGCACATTAACTCATTTCTCAGCAGGAACTGTCTCTAGAGGGAAGAATTTTGATGAAGAAAGCAATGCTTCCATGAGCACTGCTAGGGATGAAACCCGAGATGGATTCTACATGGAAGATGGAGATCCTTCAGTGGCTCAGCTCCTTCATGAAAGAACATTTGCCTTCTCATTTTGGCCTAAGGTTGGCAGGATTTTTTATTTGTTGTCATTTTCTTTTGTTGACCAAAAATGAGCCAGGTAAAGGAAATCTTCCCAGCTTGATTTTTCATGTAATTGTAAGATAAACTAATTTAATGCATGAAGCCTGTAGATTCTTAGCCTTTTAAAGAATGATCCATGAAAGCCCATTTCATAATAGGATGAAGGTACATGAAGTATAAGATAATAAGAAAGCAGAACTGTTGTACTCTTGGCTTCTTGGGGCTACTGAGGTCAGTCATTTTATTGAGTAGAATCTGTAGGTTATTGTTTTAATGAATTAATCCTTTTGCAAAATGAAATGTGTAGACCCGTAAAGCTGTGCACTTTAGGTTTCTTCTATATGAAACAAGGCTTTTAGATTAAGACAATTTCATATACTTGGAAACCTACTATTTTCTTAACTAAATGGGGTGGAAAGTTGACCCAAATACTCGAATCCATCCTGAGGTCATTCCAAATGTACTTATCTGTAACCAAAGGCAAATGAAATGACATTTTTGGCTAAGAAGCATAATTTTAGAATGAATCTCTGTGTCACTTGGGTCTGTCTTTCAGGGTGGGGAAGTAGTCATCCTACTCCCCATGATAGCTCTTTGTGTATTTTAAAATACAAAAAACAAGCTTCAGTTAGAGTCACCTCCAAGGCAGTCTTCAGTGTTAATGCTGTGTAAGAAACAAGGTGATGGTTTGGACTGAGGGATGTACTGGAAAGAGGTCGTCTGTCTGTCTCATCTCCGCATTTTCTATTAAGTTAATCTCCTTTACTGAGTGTGGAACGCAGTTTCCCACATCAGTCAGAGATTTACAGTATTCATAGTTGTAGTAGCAGGCACTTTTAATCTATGGAAACTTGGTCTAAGAGCTGTAATTAGAAAATTTTAATGTGCACGCTTCAGTGAAATTTGAAGCGATAATAGGTGGGGAATACAAATTGACATTCATTAGGTGTTCCTGTGTTGGTGCCCATCTCATAATGCTGAACTTTATTAATAGTGACGCTAATGATGTCCCCCTTCCTGGGACACACTGTGCTCTAGCCTTTGGATCTGAAGGGCCAGAGTGTCAAGATCCTTAGTGTAGGGACTTCATTGTCTCCACTGACATTCACCAACAGTTCTTTCTGGAAATTGAATGAGGGTTACTTTTAAAACATCAGGCTTGTAACCAAGTGTAGAGGCACACACCGGTAATCCCACCTCTCAGGAGGTTGAGGCAGGAGGATTGCCACAAGTTCAAAGCCAACCTACATTACATGGCAAGACTCANAAAAAAAAGGAAATTTTAATGGTGGTCGTTATATGTTTTCTGTTTCATGTTTTGTGTAGTTCAGTGTTCATAGTTAAAAATTTATAGTTTTCTGTATTAGAGCCATTAGGGCAAAACCATTTCAGAACAGAATGATTTTGGCCGGTTTTATTTATTGCTTGGTCTTTAGCTTTGTTTTCTTTTCTACCTCCAGATGACTTTTAAATGCGTTACTACATCTTAGCATCATGATAGGTATATTTGCCTAGTAATTTTAACCAGGTCTTTGTTACAGTTTCTGTGACTTTTCTTCTCCCTCCAGGATAGAGTAATGATAAACCGATTAGACAACATCTGTGAAGCAGTGTTAAAAGGCAAATGGCCAGTAAATAGGCGCCAGATGTTTGATTTCCAGGGCCTCATCCCCGGGTACACTCCTCCCACTGTGGACAGTCCGCTGCAGAAGAGGAGTTTCACTGAGCTCTCCATGATTGGCCAGGCCGGTGCTAGTGGGAATGAGGACATCACTGCTTCTCCTCAGTTGTCAAAGGTAAGTTAGAGGGTTTTTTGCTTTTTAACAGTTTAGAAGAAAGCTGTCTAAATTTTAGCTCAGGTTAAAACTTGTTTTTCACCGGTCCCGCCTGGTTTTGTGTGTATGTTTCTTGTTTCTTTGAGATGAGGTCTCCCTATGTTGCCCAGATTGGCCTCTAACTCCTGGGCTCAGGGATCCTCCCTCTTCAACCTCCCAAGTAGCTGGAAATGCTGTATGTGATTGCTGGTATCTGGTCATGAATGATTAATTTGTTAAACTTTATGTTCCTGTTTCTAATGCCAGCCCCCGAGGCAGCTGGAGTTTGGCTCGCTGTGACTCTGTTCTTTTGGAATTTTCAATAGGAAGATGCCCTCAATCTCTCCATCCCTCGCCAGCGGCGGCGGCGACGGAGAAAGATTGAAATTGAAGCTGAAAGAGCTGCCAAGAGGCGAAATCTCATGGAGATGGTTGCCCAGCTGCGAGAGTCTCAGGTGGTCTCAGAAAATGGACAAGAAAAAGTTGTAGATTTATCAAAGGCCTCAAGAGAGGCAACAAGTTCTACCTCAAATTTTTCATCTCTTACTTCAAAGTTTATCTTGCCTACTGTATCAACACCAGTGTCTGATGCCTTTAAGACTCAAATGGAACTGCTCCAAGCAGGCTTGTCGCGCACACCCACCAGGCACCTGCTCAATGGCTCCCTTGTGGATGGAGAGCCTCCCATGAAGAGAAGACGGGGGAGGAGGAAAAACGTGGAGGGCCTTGATCTGCTGTTCATGAGCCACAAACGGACGCCATTGAGTACCGTAAGTTGGGGGGCTCACTTCTGTTGTATATGCCCATGTTGAGAACCAGCAACCCAGCAGTGGTCACTGCGCTCATCCCTCTTAGCAATATAATGTTGAAATTGGCTTCTTCCACCAAAGAAGTAGAATTACAGTGAACAGTCATGGTACTGAGCTGGATAATTGTGTTGATCATGGATACAGATCACTTGGTCTGAACCTAGTATAGTTTAAGGATTTATTCACCCCAGGGTTCTGATTTATTGATTGCTCTCAGAAGAACATCTCAAGACAGAAATATTTTTTTGAGCCTAGAATTGTTAATCTCTGAGCCCTTGAGGTGAATAAAGCTTTTGTTCTTAAAGGTATTGTGCCTTGCAAGTATTCAGTTATTATATATGTTTAGTTTCAGACCAAAGATTTGTGTTCCTGTGCAAACCTAGTAACTATGAATGCTCCAACTTCTGTAACTGGATGTTTAAAAAATTGGAGCTGCGCCTTTGCTAGTCCAGGTTTGAATGGAATATATGGGCCAGTGGAATTCTTACTTCCCTTTTCAATTCAAAGGAAATGAGTACAGTATAATCAAAATAAATTTTTCCCTTATTCCCTTCAACCATGCCATCCAAAACTGTGGCATCTTATTTACTGATAGCAAGGACTTTAGCCCAAGAACTCCCATTATATCATTCCGATTAGTGTCTTCTAAAAGGCTCATTCATGCTCAATACCCTAAACCTATCAAGGTGAAACCCTAGTTGATAAAGCCACACTTAAGCTGGCCGCTCTGAATTTTTCCATAGGCCACAGGACAATTTAGGAAATGTTAAAATTTGAGACTAAGGGAAGACAGTTGTTTCAACACATTTCTGTGTATGCCTTCCCTTTTATTACTTGCTCACTTTCTGTTTCTTCAACCTAGAGAAGGCCTAATAACAGAAAAAGTTAGGGAAACACATGATTGAGAAAAGATAAGGTAGATTTATCTATTGGTGGAATCTGATTAAAACAGAAGTATCCAGGAGATTAAGAACAACTTTCAAAATTGATTAGCAATATAGTAGTTGTCATAATGGCTATAGTTGTTGCTCATAGAGTTTCTAGAACTTTACACAAATGCAGTTTACAGTGCATCAGCTGTGACTTACTGGGTGTTCCATTTCTAGGGGGTGTGGCCTTCAGACAGAGTTGTATCACTACAGTACAGCTTTACTGCATAAAACTACTCTAGCACTTTGATAGACTTTGTATACTAAAAAATACCTCTTCTGCATGTACTTCAGCAAATTGCAGGGTTCCTACAACTTGACATTTACCTTCATTTCCTGTCATGGGTAGTGTGTGTATCATGAGGAATACACACCCATGGATCAGGTGTCAGAAATTAATAATGCAAGTCAGGTGCTATTTTTCTTTTGCAAAATTGTATGTACTTTGAATTAATCATGGACCTAACTTTATTCACTTCATTTATTTTTAACTTCTGGCCAGGATTTATTGAATTTTTCTTTTTCTACAGTTATGTTTACTAACAGTCCAGCTCAAGCATGAGAAAACTCCCAGTAGATGTTGGAGAATGCATTCTTAAAGATTTTTTTAAATGTCTAATTTTGGAATTTGGGGATTACCCATTTGGTGTGCATGTGGGTAAAATATGAAGAAACTGCTGGTTGAAGTGTAAATACACTGAGTGTTGGAGAAATGTGCCAGTAGGGTGGGAAACAGCATACCCTGACGGCTTCCATTTTGTTACCACCCTAACTGGAGGGCATTTCATGCTGCCATGAAAAGTAAGGATGCTCCAACTGTAGCATGGAAACTGGTCATGTTTTCTGTGTCAGGCACTAGGATATGAAGAGTAACAGCCTGACAGGACAAGGGCTTGCAGTAGGGAACGAACATGCAGTGTGGGATAAAAGATAAATATGTGGGTTTTTTTTTTTTTTTCAGGACTGGGGAC
>NDGM011163898.1:0-13190 GCA_002564305.1 Octomys mimax | reverse complement strand
AGAGAGAGACAGAGACAGAGACAGAGAGAGACAGAGACAGAGACAGAGAGAGACAGAGACAGACAGACAGATGGACAGGCAGGAAAGGAGAGAAGAGAGGAGAGGAGAGGAGAGGAGAGAAAAGGAGAGAGAGGAGAGGAGATAAGATGAGATGAGAAGAGAAGGAGGAGAGGAGAAGGGGAGGGTAGGTGAAAGGAGGGGGAGGGGAGGGAATGGAAAAGAAGAATCATTTCCTTACAGACTAACAGAATAATTGGTTTATGCAATTCAGGAACAGCCTGAGGAGGAGAAACTGCACATGGCAATGCTGAAAGATGGAGATGGAGGCTCAGCAAGTGCCATGGTCAGAGTGGGTCAGCTCTTGCATATGACTGGCAAGGTAGGCTGCCTAAGGCAACACCAAATCCAAATGCAGACATTGGTGATGCTGACCTAGATTCCCAAGAGCAAGAATGACAACTATCATGGAAAAAACCAACACAGAAGCAGATATGTGAGGGCCGGCCAGATAGCTCAGCAGATTAAAGCACCTGCTTAGGCAGATGCAGGGGCTACGGGGTTCAATCCCCCAATGTGCCATGCTGGCCCTACCCCTGGGGCACTGAAATGATGACTGAAACTGGGTGTGATGGCACGCGCCTGTAATCCCAGTGCTTGAGAGGCTGAAAACAGGAGAATCATTACAAGTTTGATCTGTGTAATAAGACCCTGTAGATCCTGTACTAAGCACATAAAAAATAGAAGATATGCTACATAAAAGTAAGACTACACCAGCTATATTGGTTTGGGGTCTCTAGAGGAACACAATGTACATATGTGAAAAGATTTAGTAGGTGGGCTCAGAGGATCAGAAGAGGGAGAGTCCACAATGGCTGTCTACCTTCTAAAGAGACAGTGGATCCCATAACTACTCTGTCCAAGAAGCTGAGAACTGAAGATCAAGAGGAACCAAGGATAGAAAAATTTTCTAAGGTCAAAGGCCTGGAGCTGCCTGGGAACGCACTGGTATGATTCTGTAGTAGATGCCTGGAGAAACTGGGATTTGGTGGCTTGATGTCTACAGGAAATGACAAGAAATTATATACCCTTCCACAGAGAATGAAGCTTTTCAAACGTCTACCAACTTCTTTCTTTCCCTTTTATCCCATCCAGGCTACAAGCCTATTGGATGATGCACTGACTGTATGGGTGGGTCTTCTCTCCCTCAATTTGCTCATCTACATGTCAATCTTCTCCAGAGACATCCCACACTGTACTTTACCTACATGTTAGGAGTTTCTTAATACAGTCAAGTTAACACAGCAGAGTTAACAGTCATATTATCTTTCTCCCAAATACAACTTATGATCTGCAAAAGAATAGTGGAAAGACAATTTTTATCCTATTTTTTTGTCCTCATAGAGTACTCCATATTTGCTGCATCCATATCTTCAGTTCCTGTTTGCAATCCTTCAATTAGGCTGTCCATTCTTTTTCCAAGTCATCAATAGGTCAAACCTGATGATCAATTCCAGGACCTCCCTTTCTCCACATCTCAGTTGTACTTGTTGCAAAGATCACTTTCTCTTTCTTAAGCAGCTTTCTTTATGGGTCTCTAAGACACTCACTCCACAACTTACGAAATGTTCATTTTTATCTACTGTGCTCAACTTTGTCATTTTCTTGATCTCAGGAACATTCCAGAGCAGAGCTTGGAGCTCTTCTTTATGTACAATCACTTCAAAAATAGTCTTATACAGCTTCCCAATTTATTTCTTCATCTCCCAAATTTTCTCCCAAGCAACATATTGAGTCACATACCAACATATTTACCTGATATTACCCCTTGCAAATTGAACAGACTCCCCAAAAGTAACACATCTAAAACCAACTTCTTCATGTCACCCCCTGCTCCAGTGCCTAAAATTCCTCCTCCTGTAGTATTCACCATCTAGCAGTGGAGCTCTTCAGCCTATTGCTTTATGCCTTCGTTAAATCTTCCCTTTTAGAATACACCCTACATCAGCAAACCTCTCTGCTCTACTCCACTTGGGGCTCACCTACTATAGAATATTCTCCCCGTAGCAGTATGAGTGATGCTTTTAAAACACTGTAGAAATCATATCACTTCTCTGCTAAAAATCACAACCAATCAGAATATACCAAAAAAAAGTTACTAGTCTTCCCTACAAGGTAAGAGTTTTACCACTGAGCCACAGCCACAGCCCATCCTCCTTAGTCTTCCCTGCAAGCACAACACAATCTGGATACTTCTCTAACATAATTGCCACTTAACTTTTCACTGGTCCAGTCCACAGTGGCCTTCCTGCCAATTCTAAAAAAAAAAAAAGAAAGAAAAAGAAAAAAGCCAAGCACAATCCCTACTGAGAACTTTGCACTGTGTTCCCCTACCCGTGACACATACTTCTCTTAACCTTCTCTGCCTGTCTTTTCTTTTTTCCCTTGATCTTTCCAGAATCTTGTCAATCATGCCATCAAAAAGACCTTCCACCTCCCTAGGGAATAGTTCAGCTCCGTACATTTTTTTTCTTCCTAGTACTTTTGCCTTCTGAAATATTAAGTGTCTAACTGCTGATGTCATGTTTCTCTAGCTGGAATTCAAGCTCGTTTGTCTTCACTGAGGCACTAAGGCAACTGTAATTAGAGATGTACTTAAATAAAGGGCTAGAGCTCTGAGACTCTGGTCAAGGAGCCTCCAGTAACCAGATGTTCATTTTGTGCTCCTGGAGTAGCATTTTACATTCAAATGCCTACAGATGATTAGATTAAAACAAGAAGGAGAAAGAGACCTAGAAGAACAGACTTGAGACAACAGGCCCCTCCCTTCCAAGGAGGCAGGGACTCAGCTCCCACCTTCATGTGGGATGGAAGATTCTGGAAACACAGTTGACTAAGTTTCCTGGGGTTTTACTCATAGCTATATCTATGAAATGAATCGGACGTCCCTCGCCTTTTTGCTGGAGGGATCTCCCCTGTACCCCACATTTTGAAGTCAACACCAAATGACAACCACAGTGCATCCACTTGTGGCTTCTGCCTGAACCTTGGCTTGAAAGCACTACTTGTCAACCACTAGAGGAACTATGATGTCACAAGCAGTTACCAAAGGATATCACAATAAGTTGATGCTCTGCACATGCTCAAGGTCCAACACTTGAAAACTTGTTATTCTCTTTTTAACTTATTACATTGATTTTGCGGTGATGCTGCTTTGGTCATCATATACTTGCATTCTTTTTTGCATCATGGAATTGGAGAGAAAAGGGTGGAGCAAACGTTGCAGGAAATTAGAAATGCCCCATCTGTAAAGTGTGGGTGGTATGCTAGCATCTTGTTTTATGTCAACCATGACAGAATTGAAAAGGTTGAGAACAGTTGCTTTAAAATTACCCCTGTAAGAGCATGTAATATTTTCCATTAAATTTGGACTAGAAATTTTAATTATATATAAATTTAGTCCCATTAAATAGAAAGAAATGTCTTGGCAGGAAATCAAGTCAGAACACTTAGTATGAACTATAAGGGCGCTGAAAAAACATCCCTGAATGCTTTTCCAACTTTACCTCCCACTCTAGACCTGATTTCCTCACAACTCCCAGACTGTGAACTTCATATTTTTATATTCTAGCTTTTGCCCATGATATGCTTCCCTCCTGGCATTCATTTCTTCCTCTTTCCTCCTCTTATTTGAATCCTATCCAGCCTTTGAAACCAAAGTAACTTTTCATTTCAAATATAAATCTTCCACTCTGTTGTTCCCTTTTCCTTGGAGATGCTAGTACAATTTCAGGAGCAAAGGTTTTATATACAACCCCACATTGGATTGGACTACATAGGGTCTGAGAAGATCTGGATGGTGCAAGAGGTGGACTGTTTTGGATGTTGTTGGGACTTTTCACGTGATCCATTGGCTTCCCCCAGAAGTCACTGTCCTCTTGTTGGAACAGTTGACATCTGCCAATGGTTTCTTATGTCTAGCCCCTGAATCCCTCAGTCTTTTCCCAGGAGTGTTCTCAGCCTAGGAACCAGTTGGATCAAAAATGTCAAAGCATTAACACTTTTAAGAGCCACCCTCAATCAATAAAGGATGGGAGTTTGTAGAGCAATGCCACAGCTTCCTTGACTCTGGGGAAAATCCCAAGATGCACTGCACAGAATCTCTCCAAAGATGTCTAGAGCCATTGAGTCCAGCAACCCAGAGAGATGACCTCTTGATTACCTTCTTTTTCTTCTGTTGTGTTCTGTATGTCTTCCCAGTGTTCATATGTTGAAACTCAATCACCAATGCAATAGTACTAAGAGGTGGGACCATTAGGAGACCAGTCAACTCCAGGAGTCAGTCACCTTATAAAGGAGAATAAAGGAAGCCCACTGCTCTTTTTACCCATCCTCCATCCTGCAAGGACATGGGCCTTTTCTCCTTCAGAGGGTACCAGCAATAAGCACCATCTTGGTAGCAGAGAGTGAGGCTTCCCCAGGCATCACATCTTCTGACTTCTTGATCTTGGACTTCTCAGTCTCCAAAACAGAAGAAATAAATTTGTATTATTTATAGATGACCTGGTTTATGGTATTTTTGTTATAGCAGCAGAAATAGACTAAAATATTATCCTCTCTCTGTTTCCTTGCTTTATTTTAGAAAGAAACTATTACTATCTGAATCCTTACCTTGGAGTCTGTTTTTAGCTGGAATACAAGCTAAGACATTAACTGACTAGTTTGCTTCTTCAAAACAGATCTTCTGTCTTACTGTACTGTACAAATCCTTGACTAGTCTCTAGAATAAACGAGGTAATAGCAGAATTCATTACTTGCCTGAAATCCATCTATCAACAGTAGAACTCTTGCATAATTAACAAAAATTGAAAAACATTTTATCACTTTGGCTGTCTTCCCTCTCTTTCCTATCTAGTGCCCATAAAACAGATCTAAAGCAAGATCAATCTTGAAGCCATTTTCCTATAGTCTTAGAGATAAGGAAGAAGGCTTCAGTACACCAGTCAAGCCCTATGTTGAATACGAACAGTAGTGCCTTGGTTCACAAGCTTAATTCGTTTCACCATTTTGGAAAAGGTGCCACATATGTGTTTGTTCAGGAGACAAGGCTGTCCTCATGTTCATTGTTGGATACAGAGTTTGCAAACAAAAGCCAAATTTTGCCAAACACTTTTGTTTCTGACAAAACTGGTCAGAAGCCACAGAATTTGTGAACCGAGGAATCAATGCCTATGACACATATCTTGCATCAATCGTTCACCCACCAGCCAGCCCTTAGCCTATGTGTGATGGTGTCTCTGGGTCTCATGCTCCTCAGTTCTCTTAACAAGCCATGAGATGATGGCTTTTACTTCTCATGAGAGAATATCAAACTTAAGAAGAAGGTTGCTGAAGGAATTCTTGAGAACATTAATGATTATTTCATATTCAGTTTGTCAGACAGTAACAAAAATCTCAAAGTAAATCATAATATCTACTTTTCTCCCTGAAAATGATACCTGTGTGTAGTCTGTAGCTGCCCTGAAACTACAGTGTCAGGAACTAAGAGTCCTTCTCTCTTGTGGCACCCCAGTTTATAGTTGATTTTTGGATTACCTCTATGTAAAAGGGCTGCTGAAGCTCCAGCCATTGCATTCACACAAAAGCTGGTAGAAGAGCAAAAATAAGAAGGGAAAGCCATGCTCCGGAAGCTGAATGCCCTGTTTTTATTTATAATACATTTGTCAAAATTTAGTTCCAGGACTGTCCTTCACTGTAGAGAAGCTTTACTTCAAGGAGTCTTAAATCACATTAAAGATTATATCATAAATATTTCTATAGTAAGAGAGAATGGGCACAGCTGGCCACAACTGACATGTCCTGAGAAAGACGAGAAAATGTGCCACATCAGAATTTAATGTCCTCCAACAGCATAAATACTCCACAAATGAGAAATAAACATGAATGGTCCCACAAATGCCTTCAATGATCCACTAACAATGTTAGGATCACAGAATGAGGAGGGGAAAGAGGATGGGGACAGGGATGCAATGTATTAATGGTCAAAATTCAACTTGAAGTCATGTTGGGAAGTTGAGAGTGTGCTTCTTTCACTAACGTCAGTGGCCAAGAAAGAATCACAAAGCTAGAAAGATACCAAAGCTAGAAACTGTCAGCGCTGAACCCACCATGACCTGCGGAAGGACGGTTGGGGTGAAGTGCTCAGAAGCATTAGCTGGGATATGCCAAAAAGAAAAGAGCTTCAGGAGTCCAAGTCGCATGCTGTGCCATACCAGGATGTGAGACAGACTTCTCAGGGATTTGAAGACACGCAGCCATTCAAATCTGATCAAAGAATCAGAGAAACAAAAAGAATTTCATCATTTACAAGTGAGTAGACAGTTGGAATTCATCTCTGCTCTTACCCTACTTCCTGGTGCTGGTGCTGTGCAGAAAGCAGCCTGCATCCCAGGACTCCAGTTCTCTGTAGGCTCCAGAATGGCTCCACCTCACTGTGTGAAGACTGATTTCTTGAAGTTCTCTGCTTCTTTTTTAAAAAAATAATTTTATTGAGAAACAAATATCAATGAGACAGTTTCAAAACCAATTACTAGCACAGTTTCAACATGTAATACACTGCATATTGTTGTCTTAGTTGTTATTCATTGTACAAGATGCAGACATGATAGCCTGTCCACAAACACTACCAGTTCTCTGCTTCTGACTGGAGAAGCGTAAAAAATTTTTTAAAACTAAAAAAAAAAAAAAATTAAAAACTCAGAAAGGAATCACATTGATATTTACCATGCTGGTCTTACAGTCCGGTATTAAGAGCTTCTGTGAATGTGTCTACTGGGTGTGGGGCGCCCAAGAAAACGTTTCCTCTGGGCTGTGAAGCTGAGCCCATCCTAGCATCCCATGGGCCATCATTTCTACAGAACAGTTACCTAATCCCTAACTCTGTGGCTGTGTTAGGGAATTCAGTGAAAAGTAGACAAGTAATACTTTTTTGTTAAGTAATTATTCAAGGAATTAAGATGTGTTATGTATGCATGCCAACTCCACACAAGAAATGTAAGCATAATATACTACAAACATACAGTAATAAAATAAATAAATATGAGAAATACAAAAATGGTAACTTTACAAAAACTACAGAATCATCACTGCTAAATCACTAATGAACAAGTTGCATCTTTCTGTCTCTGTAGCTTTGTTTGGTCATCCTGTTACACACTAACCAGTATAAGCCATATCGGGCTTTATGGGTTTTCCCTTCCTTTTAATTAACTTTAAAATCTTATTAGCCTGATTATTAGCAGTATGTTACAAGGCACCAGGACGGCAGCTGTGAATGTGTCTTTATTAAAAAGGCGCTGCCGTGAGTTAAGAAACTTTCAGCACTATTATAAACTCGATCAAGGCGGGAGAGATAATTCAGTTTGCAAATTGGTCCCAATTCAAACTTGGCAAAGGAATGCAAATTAGATTTGAATTAATTTGCTTTCCTCCTCCCCTTCTTTTCTCAAAACATGTAATTCCTATTACCAATTAGCATCAGTAGACTTTACACTGGCACTCGGGAAAGTGTACCAACTCATAAAATAAGAACTGAAAGGGTGATGTTATTCTAACTAAAGAATTCGTGTGAAAAAAAAGGAAGACAAATGGGATTTTTAGACATACCTTTCTTCTTAGGGGACACATAAATAACTCTAACTTTTACTCTGCCTGAAGAGGTAGAATATTTTAAGATGTCCCCTGCTTTACAAACCCAGGCGTTTCTATGAGGAATAAGAATGGACTTGTCATAGATTCAGCCCCACAGAACATTCTAAATATAGAATCAGCTTGCCTTTGTCCACAGCCGTTCCATTCTAATAGCTTTACCAAGGGCTCAAACAGCGGGTTCTTTTATTAAAAATGGAACTATATCTGCAGGTACAGAATATTTTGAAGGCCTTTTTAGGGCAAAACTAAAAGAAACTGCTCACCCAAAGGCTCCGGAGATCTATTCATTCTAATCCAGGTTCACAGAATGTCTAGTCCAAGAAAATAAAACCACAGGCTCACAATTCTGCCTGCTACCCTTTGACAGCTCTTACACACTGTGCTCCAGCGATCCTCAAATATTAAATGCTGCAAATCATTTGTAATCTGGAAAATATATCCTCCTTGGCCTGACCCCCAAAGAGCGTCAGGTGGTCACAAGAATTTTCCCAACACAAGAATTCTGGGTGATTCTGAGCAAAAGGTCTTTGGGTCACACCTAAAAGAAACACAACCTACTTTTTCTGTGACTCAGACTGCATCAAGGAAAAAGAAACAAGCATAAATGAATAAATTTTCTTTCTTGTTTCACTCTACTGGAAGTGAGCAGTTAGGCAATTCATAACAAATACAAGTGGCACAGAGTCAGATAAACCTTCTATGCTTGGTAACTTAATTTAAAATTCTTGTTGCATGGGAAGGAACACACCAGGATAGCTGAGGAGCATGATTCATACCCACAAAGCAACCTGATAAAAATCTTTCAGTGTCCTGTCAAGCACAACCCAACTAGCGCTTACTACCAAGAAATATCTATGCATCTATATCTAAATAAAGTAGTGCTCTGGTGACCTATAATACTGATCAAGAAAATGAGAGTATCTGAATGTTAGCTACAGCTGCACATTTTTGTATTTCTGCATTCCTTCAGCCCCTCAAATAAGGGACTCCACACACCTACTGCAGACTTCTCCAGCCATGGCCTTATTTACAGATCAGGATAATCCTCTGTTGTTGGCAGCTCTTCTGCAAATTGTAGGGTACTGAGGGGTACCCCAGCCTCCACTGGCCCTCCTGTCATAGCCTATTGCCCCTGCAATAATGTAATCAAAATTTTCCACATCGACAAATGTCCCTCTATGAGGAAAATCAACCCACTTGAAGATTACTGCTTTCAATTTTATTAGTAAATTTGTTTCCAAGTGCTTCTGTGTATAATACTGAGTTGATCTGACACCACTACAGCCAATATACCTCACTTACAAAGCAACAGTCTATAGCCCTGTTTCCTACCACTTATCAGCTATTTTTCTCTTTAACATTATTTGTTTTGGATGTCTCTTGAGAAACAACGTGACGTATATCTTTCTGTGTCTGATTTATTCCACTTAGTGTCATGTTCTCACAGCATGTCCCTTTTCCTACCGATGACTCAAATTCAGCCTCCTTTATGGATGAGCAGTGTTCGAGGCACCTAAATACCATATTCTCTGTATCCATTCATCACTCATGAGCCTGCAGGCCACCTTAAAGATTTAACAGCTCTGTGCTATACCACTGCTGGAAACTTGGGGGCACGTGGATCACTGCAGTCTGATTTCTTAACTCTCTCAGAAGCTACCTAGAAGAAGTAGAACTGGGTCCCACGGCTCTTTAAGGGGAAAGTCGTCATCTTATATACCTCATATTGCTTCATCATCCCTACCCACTTATTTGTTTTTCTACTCATGAAAATACCATGGCTTAGAGAGAATAAATGACTTCGACGCAATCCACAGTGACAGGAAGGAGTGGTGCTTCACTCGTGGTGGCTGGCTATACCCCAGGGCCCAGAAATGTCTCCCATGGAAACCAGTAAGGTTAAAATAATGATATCTGTGACTATAAGATTTTTTTTCTCAAAAACAGCAATGTTAACATCTCCAAGATAGACATTCATCAAAAACCAAGCACCACGAAAAGGGACCAAGAAAAGATATGAAAGACAAAAGAGAGACTCTGTTTTTAAGAAGGGAGAGAAAATTTATCATTTTTCTTTTTGACTACCTCTTAACTTGACAGGATGACTGAAGTGTGACTTGATGGGAGAAAGTGACAAGTGTATATGTTACCTGTAGGCAAGATGGCAGCTGAAAATACAAGAAAGAGAAGGATGGATAGCATAGAACTTTGTTCTAGTATTAGGAGGTTTAGGAATCTACCTGCTTAGAAGAGCATGCTGGAAAAAAGAAACATTTTATCAGGAAAATGGCATTGGGTGAAAGCAGGTATTAGCATATGGTATGACACACTGGGGACTTTGTTGGATCCCCTGAGGCTACTGGAACCAGCATGACTATAGTGGAGACATTGTTCATTAGAAAGGGATTTATTAATTCCACAGAATCTAGTTCAGAAAAGGCTTCATTCTCTGAGACTTCTGCATGCCTTGTGATGCAAGATCCTAGTCAGACTGCTCCCTACACTGCCAAGTTAAAAGAGAATTACCATGCATGGAGCAACGTATAAAGCCCCTGATGAGAGTCTTCCTTTCCTAGGGGTGGGCATTCACACATGGAGGGGAGGAGAAGGGTGCCTTCCCTTTCTGTTGCCAGTCAAGGGCTTCTACACCACTCTCTTTTTCAGAGTGCTAGATGTGTGGCTGCAAGAAGGGCACATGGCACTTCATTCCTTGTGTAGAAGTTTACTAAATCGGCTCACATCTGCCACTGTGTTCTACAGAAGAGAAGGGAAGAACAGAGGGGCAAGATGGCCTTGCTGTACATCCTGTAAGGTATTAGGACTATGGCGTTACTTCCCAGTTTCCCTGAAACAACTTTAACTTCCAGGACTGGACAGAATAGGAGAAAGTTAATGCACACCACCACAGCTGGGATTAAACGATTGAGTGCAGTGCCCAGCTGTCATGGGAGCCAACTTGGACTTCAAAAGAAAGTTGGCTGAGATTGACAACAAAACACAGAAGCCTCCTGTGGGCAAGATTCCTCTTCAGTGAAGACTTTTGACACTGCAGGTACCTGTTGAGGGATGAGAGAATGTGCTATACTAGCGGTCACCACCATGCCTTCCACTGTTCCGTCTCCTAACTCCAAAGAGCCGTAGAGGCAAGTGAGAAATAGGAAACGAGGGACCCCTCATCAACTCGGGCTCCTTGGCCAGCTGCTGTCATTACAAATCTAGTTTGTCCTGGGAAAACAGAAAGAAGAATTGTATATTAGCTATAGTTAAGATTAAGTAAGTCACAATAGTATGCTTTAATAGTTTAATATGATTAAAAGCATGGAATTATGCTAATCTGAACATAGAAGCACCTTCCTTTCTGGGAGAAAGATGGGTCAAACAAAGCCTACTGAAAGAAATTATTGAGAGGGAAAACTATTTCTCGTTTTATGGTTTGAGATTCTGCAAGCTGATTCTATATGTATACACACACACACACACACACACACACAGAGGCATGCAGGCACACACACACACACACATAGGTCACCATTGTAATGATCACCAACAAGGCACATTGTAAGGTTTTGATTGTGATTAATTCTGTCACTTTGTTTTAGTAGGTCTTGAAAGAGACTTACCATAGAAAAGGGAAGCAGGGACTGCAAGATAGCTCAGTGGACTAAGCACCTGCTTAGGCAAGCACAGGGACAGGGTTTTGATCCCCAGTCCTGTATGCCCCGCCGGCCCTGCCCCTGCGCACGCTGAGCCAGATGCAAGTCCGGGCAGGGTGGCACATGCTTGTAAAACGCACACTGTGGAGGCTGAAAACAGGAGGAACACTATGAGTCCAAGCTGCGCAGTGAGACCCTGTACCAAATACATAAGATGAAAAACATAAACCTGTTTTTTTAAAAGGGAAGCAACTAGCATAATTAGCCCTTTTCTGTGAATACAGCATTTTAAAGAAACAACATGAACATTTCTCAAAACCTAACAACATTTGCATTTCATTGTTATTTTCACATTTTAAAGTTTGGAATGTTTTCCATAATGAGCTGAATCAAAATCTATTTGAATATATATATATATATTTTTTCTAATTGAAAATAAATATATATTTACTAAAAAAGAGAGAGAAAAGAAAAGAAGAAGAAGCACTAACAACAGTGGAAACGCGTGCCCTCCTTCAATCTTTATGACCAAGAGGCGCTGGGGCACTGGCCAGAGGTCAAGCGCGCTCTTGGAACCTGGATTCACTTGCCTGCCAAGCAGCCAGGCTTGCTTCACCTTGCCCAAGTGGCTGCCAACAAGCCCCACACTGGGACCCCATGGTTCTGAAATATCCTCCTCCCAGCTCTCGCTTTGGGGCTTTTTCCTTCTGATGCGTCCTCTCCCCTTCTCCCAGGGTCACTTTCCTCCACAAGGGCTTATTCCAGTCATTGCTGTGATTGAAGCCCTCCATGAATGTCTAGCATCCGGTGCTCCTAGGAAAAAGGTGACAACAATGAATGATGGAGTAAGGCCCCCACACTTTCAGCTGCAGGCCTGCTGGTCTTTCCTCCTCCAGCGCTCAGCGTGGCCCCAGCAGCTGCGTGCTGCCCTTGCTTTTGCTTAAGCACATGATTTTCTGTGCCACTGTGCTGTGGTCCATGTGTTCATTTCCACTGTCACCCCCTGAACTCTGTCTGAAGAGCATGTCCATTGGGGGATTTCCCTTCTCTGCCTTATCATTCTGCACACACTTAGACTGTGAAGCACAAGGTGCTTGGAATGGCAGTTTCTCTCTGGTTTATCCCTCTCGCTGTATATTCAGTAATGAAGGTGTAGTTGCAACCTCAAGTGAGGACTAGGGCAGAAAGGAACACAGGGCCATGGAAGCAGACCTGAGTGGTCCTGAGGTGTGGCACAAAATTGCACAGCCTGGAGCCAAAACCAAGGGACAAGTGGCAGAGCAAGAGTGTTCAGAGGGGCTCCATAGCCGAAGAACACAGTGCTGAAAGCAACGCAAGGTGAGGAGACTAGAAAGGTAGGAAAGGCTCAAAGCCACAAGTCTAGCAGGCCCCAGAGACTTTCTTCTTTAGCTCAAGAACGATTAAGAGGTAGTCAACTGTTTTATCTCTGGGAAATGAAATTATTCTACCTGTATTTGAGGAAAATTCTGGCTTCAATGTAAAGAATAAGTTAGAACAAAGCCAAAGATGATGTGAGTGGGGGCCTTTTCCAAGGCTTTTACATACACAAGAAAGGTAAAGAACCAGGCATGGCATCACATGTCTAGAATTCCAGCATTCTGGGATGATGAAGGAGGAGGGGCTCAGGTCTGAGTGCCTCCTAGGAAATTTAGTAACTCGGTACGGTATGACACTATCTCAAATAGAAACCAAAAGGGCCAAGGATGGAACTAACCCGAGGTTCCACTCATTATCAAAACTAAAGGAAAAGAAGGAAAGAAAGAAGGAAGGAAGGAAGGAAGGAAGGAAGGAAGGAAGGAAGGAAGGAAG
>NDGM011163895.1:0-19529 GCA_002564305.1 Octomys mimax | reverse complement strand
CAAAGTAAGAACCCTGGCTGTCTGCTGAGTCACTTAATTAAACTTCTAAACTTCTCAAGCTGATACAATGTCTCAACCAGTACACCTTTCATTCTGCAACCTACTGCTCTATTTCCATTCACAAACTAGTGTTGGCTTTCTTTGTACCTCTTGACCAATTCTCCCAATGTTTGTAATCTAAGCTGTGTTCCCTAATTCTTTGTGAAAAGGAGTAACAAGCAAATGAATTTTTACATCACAGATAGGTAGTGATTGCTTAGTATTGGGAGAAAGTTTCTACAGGAAAAGACTTTGAATAGGGCCTGGAAAATAGCTTAGTAGAATAAGTGCCTGCCTGGCAAGTGCAGGGTCCAGAGTTCAATCCCCGATACAGCAAAACAAACAAACAAACAAACAAAAAGGCTGAGAAAATTGGAACCCTTTCACTTTCACACTGATATTTTAATCACTGATTTCGAACAAGCTATTAAATGGTTAATATTTTGAAGGAAAGATACAAATGAATCTTGAACTCCAACAGCAAAGGCCACATGTACTATGACAGTAAAGGTCATAACAAACCATTTTTCAAAGTGACTTTGAAATACATCCACTCTAACAAATTAATGTTCCCTGGAGTGGCTCTCTCTGCCAGGAATAACCTGATGGTCCACTTGGATGGAGCAGTAGGAGGTGATACAAGTGCCAAATGGGGTAGAGAGCACTTTACCACCTGGTACGATATGAGCAATGACATCTCATCAAAGAATAAAATAATTTTAAAAATCTGATGTACAGCTAATAATTAATCAAAGGGTGGGTGGTAAGTAGAAACATAGAGGACTGTTTCTAAGAACAGAGGAAGCCCTGGGGCTCCAGGTAGGGGCTCTGGTCTCATGGTGTGCTCCTCAGAACAAGAAGGCTTACCCCTTTCAAAGAATAAAATAAAGAATACAGTGGAAACATTTTGCTCATTGGATGCCTTATTAGGATGTGTGCCAATGTGTTATCTTGAGACATGTGCATTTCTAATCCCTTATGCGTACAGTACAGGATGAGGCATTGCTCAGGGGGAAGTCCATAATGATGGGAAAGCTGAAGAAAACCACAAAAACAGGCAGGTAGAGAGTTGTCTAAAATGAGGGTAAGCTCATCCATCTAGAAGCAATGTCTACCTCTCCTTCGTCTCCAGGCATTTGTGCTTACAACTGAGCCAGTGAGACCAGCGGGGTGGGCAGCATCAGTGAAAAGAGGGCAAATGAGTTGTGCCCTGGCTGTGCCTCCAGAGCCGGGGAGATGGAAAGCATGCGTGGGCTTGTGTCAGTCTGAGTACAAGTTGCAGAAAGAACCTCTAGCTGCTGAAGCACCAGTGAGGACCTAGGAAAGAGCCTCATTTGAACAAATCATCTGCACATGTCTTCCCTTCAGATTCCAAAGTCCAAGAGAGGGCCTTATGTATCACCTCGTGTGGGCCAAGCGGTCAGCTGCTGGCCAAAGACTGGATTTTGCAATCACACTAAGAAAACATGAGACACTGGAGGCCAAAGACAGCATCATTAATTCTGGACAGGCAAAATCCACTGAGCCCAGGAGACTAACAGTAGTCTTGGAGGAGTGAGGTAATTATGGGAAGGTATAATTAGAGATTGGGGAGTTCAAACGGAATTTTCTAAGTTATTTTCAGTGGATATGGTTAACAATGAAGGATAAAGGGCCAGCGAGATAGCTCAGTGGACTAAGTACCTGCTTAGGCAAGCGCAGTGGATCAAGGTTCAATTCCCAGTACTGCATGTCAAGCCAGCTCCAGTCCCAGGAGCACTGAGCCAGTGACTGAGTCTGGGCATGGTGGCGTGTGCCTGTAATCCCAGGGCTAGGGAGACTGAAAATAGGAGGATCGCTATAAGTCCAAGCTGTGTAGTGAGACCCTGTACCAAATACATAAATAAAATTAAAACAAAATTTAAAGAAGAACAATTTTTTAAAAACAATGAAGGATAGAAGCAGAAAATGGACCACTATTAGGGAAAGGGGCAGCATGGACGGCTGCGGTCCTACTGTCAGCAGCCCCGCCTGTGCCCTGTGCGTAGGTCATCGCCTTCTCCATCCTTACACCAGCTGCAGGGGGCATCCCTGACCCAGGAAGACAGTAAGCTTCAAAGCAGTGGGGAGGTTTCACTAAAGTCCCACAAAGAACAAAGAGATGAGGAAATGGGGTCTAAGCGCTGACTCTTCTGCCAAGGGGCACAGAAGTCACAGGTAGCTGCGCCAAAATGAGGCTGAGCTCCTCCATCTAGAAGCAAATTTCCACCTCTCCAATGTACAGACCAAGGGGCAGCTCCACCTGCAACGTGCCTCAGCTTCTTCCAGCCCTGAGCTCTGGGACTCTTAAGACTTTTCTTGTAGAACAAGCTTTGTCCTACCACTAAATATATAACAAACAAAAAGCAAATGTTTATATAACATCGGAGTCACACAAAAAGCACAAAGACCTCTACATTTCAGCCCTTGAATGGGTGACAGGCGTCATAGAAGGGTTCTAAAATATACCACAAAATGGGCAGAAACATGTCTGTGAGAGGAAGTATAGAAAAGTAGCTCAGTAAGTGTCTCATGCCACAGTGGCAGGGAGAAAAAATCTGCAACTGGTTAAACTTCCATGTTAATTCCTTAGAGCTTGGCTATTGCTAAAGTATATGAGTCGTTGAGCATATTTTAATTTTCAATCCCAAGCATAGTAATGTATTATATAGTATAACATTGAAGCTTTTAAAGACGGAATCAAAATTAAAACCATTTTTAATCAAAAGGCTGAAAATTATTACTTGTCATCTTGATGCTTTAAACTATATATTTAATGTTTTATTTCTTATATCAATTATTGGTATGAAATGTTATTTATTTGGCACTTAAAAAAAAAACTCAATGCACCAAGCTGTATTTTTTAGCCCTTGTATTAATTGGAAATATCCCATTAGATCTGATTTTATGTGCAGGAACTGAGCTCTCGTAACAATGACAGTATTCAATTTTAAAATCTCTACTATATTATTGTATAGGGTATAATTTGTGCCCAAAAGCTTTTGTTAATATTTCTACAAACTGTGATTCTTTTATGTGGGTTTCATCCCACCGCTGAGCCTCCGAAGCTGAAAAGCACGTCCGTCTCCCTGCCTCTGCTGAACAATACCACTTTCAGAGTTAATGTTTCCAAGTCACAATGCAACCAAAGGAGACCCTCATCTTCTTTGACACAGAAAAGTATGCAACACCTCAGAGGGAAGGGTGGGGAGTCACCCAAGGTCTGTGACTCCTGCATCTTATCTCTGAGTACTCTATGATATTTCTAGGTGTGCGATGCAAGACCAGAGCCACAACCAAGAGCTGAAGACCCAGATCTCTGTGGCCAAGCCCCTCTTCGGCCACTGCCACTTCCCTGGGTGAAATGAGAATAATTATCGTCACCTCTCAGCCCTGCACAGCTAAGCTCTAACAGAAGACCTGCATCTTTGGTGATATTAAAAAAAAAAAAAAATAGAAACTGCAAAGGAGAACTAAAATCAAATTGAGATAGCAAATGGTTAAAAATATTAGCATATGCACGACACATTCAGGTGACAAAGCAAGGTCACAAGCATGTTCTTAGATGAAGAATTCAGTAACCACATGGGGCAGAAAGGAGAGGGAGCTGAGAACGCAAGGTTCACACACCGCCTCCACTGGTGACAGGTGGCCCTGGGCAACTTATTTAACTGATTTGCACATCAATTCCTACATCTCTGAAATGAAAATTATAATAATGTAAGGATTTAATCATGAGGAATCAGGAAGTCAAGACACATAAAGAATCTCAGAGGCACACAGTACATGCTAAGTGCCTACGTGGAAGTCACCTACTACCCCCACATCACCACCACCTGTGCTATTATGCCCTCTGCACTCACCCATGAGGAATCGGGGTTCTCAGCGAGGATGCTCTGGGTTTTTTTTTTCCCATGGTTCCCATGCAACCTGCTTCTGGATGGCACCCTGGAGTTGTGGTTTATAAAGCTAGACACACTTCCCAGACTCTAGTAGATGACAGAGTCCTGACTATAATTTCTGTCCAAACATTCAGATGTGTGTGGATAAGGCTCATGGCCTTTATTAGTGCAGCTCAGCAAAGGAGTGCATTTCTGGAGCGAACAGCTGGGATAGAGACTTCCCAACCCTATAGCTCCTGACCCCATATATAGAGTTTACTGGTATAGATTTTGGAGATGTCCTCAAAACCTCAAGCTAAAATCTGTTTCTTCCATGCCTTCTATGTTATTGTGAGCTAGAGAAAGGTCTGTCTGCATCTCACTTTCCTAGACCAGGTACAAAGCAGTATACTGGCTGTCCTAGAGCAGAGAGCTAAATGTGGGGAATGCAGGCATTCGCCTCAAATCACAGAAGACAAAGCAGGTTTATGACTCTTGGGTTAGTTCTCCTTTCACTGTATCACAGAAAGAAAAAGGAAAAACCATCACCTCAAACTGAATTCATTCAATAAACCTGTGAGACATGATTATACCCCCATCATAATCTGGGAGCAGAGTTAAAGACTGAGAATGTTACTAGGTTAATCTGTAGGCAAATAACTCTTGGCTTTGAGTCAATGGAAGAGACCACGCTAAAGCAAACAATAAAACAACATATGCCATAAGCACCTCCATGAAAGTATATATTGTACAGTAGCATTATGGCATGTATCTAGATGTTCCCCTAAAGCCTCATGTGCTCATAGGCAGGGTTTTTTGGAGTGGCTGAATTGTGTGTGTGTGTGTGTGTGTGTGTGTGTGTGATACTGTATCGGCCCACTGATTGGTTTGGCATGGCTCAGGCTGTGGATGATACAATTGCTGAAGGGGGGAGTCTTGCTCCAAGTGTGGGTGGTTCCAGCAAATAGGCTTAAAGCTTGGATGGAATAAAAAGGATAAGGAAGGCTGCTTCCTCCTGCCAGCCATGCCATGGACTGTCTCTCCTCTGCAAGGTCCTTCTGCCATGTCATTCAGCCAACTGTGGACTGAAGTCTCTAAGCACCGTGAGCCAAATACACCTTTTCTCCTTTAACTTGTGGGTGATGGATATTTTTTCCCAACAACAAGGAAGTAACTAGACAATTAGGAACACATCAGACAAAGCTCAAAAGTGGGTTTTTCAGGGGATTAGCAGAGAGGCTGAGTGAGAGGAAGTAGCGCCAGAGGAGATTAGTAGCAGCATCTGTCTGAACACACAAGCTTCACCACCCACAGCACGCGCACCATTCCTACAGCCTTCAAATACAAATCAATACTATTTTACTTCAGAATTGGGTTACTTCAAAGCAGATGTGCTTTGTAACTATTTTGAACTCTTGGCTCAGATATTAGAATCAACATAGGCAATGGATTAGCCAAATATGTGCATATGACTCTAAAGCATTTCGACTTATCTAAGTTCATTAGTATGAGCTGTCATGCTCTTTGGAGGCGTCCCAGAGCCACAGTGCAGCACATTTGTGAAGACACCGTCCACAAGCCTTCTGAGCACTCTCAATGGGGCATGCGCTTCACCAACTAGAAACCAGATCCACAACCAGGAGAAACCCACACTGCCAGCAAAGGAACTTCTAGGTCTTCTGATTTTCTGACCACTAATGGGTAGGAGAAAATGTCTACTTTGGGCCCCCCCCATGTCTTTGTAGGAACCTGGATGTATCTATTTTTCCAGATAATCCTCATCTTTCTCCTGTACCCGAGGTAACACGTCCACTGCCAGCAGGCTTCCAGTTTTTTCCTCTCCACCCTCTTTCCTACCTGCCCCCAACTCTTGTGCACCTCTCCAAAGTTTCCCCCGGTTCTACTGCCCAACTTTTTATATCAATCTCTTGCTGTGCTTTCTTTTTTATATATCAATCTCAGAGAATTTCACAATGTGTTGTGAAAATGAGAAACGGAGAAACTAATACTAGTTAGAGAAAAAGGAGTCAGGAATTCTGGGTTCTGAAGGCTGAGTCCTCAGCAAAGTCCCATCCCCCACAGGATGCTATGCCCCTAGCTGGAAAATAAATTCACTGACAGAGATGATACCCCAAGTTCCTCCCAGTGTCAATAAGCTGAATGTGTGCCTTCATGAAGGAAGGGAAACTGCAACATAATTGTGTTTGCCAAAGATAATTGAGGTGGACCAGGAATGGGAGAACATTTGCCTTTTTTAAAAAAGTTGCTTTTAACCAATTAAATTGAACTATGTAAGGAGCTTCTCCACCTCTGAGCAAAGGAATTTAGGGGAAATAATGAGATGAACTCCCACAGTGGAAGAAGATTCTTGGGGCCAAGTGGATATGATAAATCACAATCACAGTTCCTACAGAATGAAGAACCAAAAGCTGGATAGCTATTAGTAATGAGACATAAATTTAATTTTATAATTTGGCCAGCTGGCTTTTATAGGCATCTGTCATCATCTTAAGAAGTAGGGCATTGTTTTTCAAATCAAAAGCTGGATAACACAGGCAGAAATTGAATTACTGATGTAGTCTGGGCATAAATATTTCCAGGGCCCGTCAAGGATGGGGAAGTTAGAAACTCTGGCTCTGCATTCATTTGCTTTCTGACCGGTGGTATCGGTGCAGGTGAACCAAGCTCAGAATTATGCCGGGTCTGTGGGGAAGGTCGATGGAGACAGCGAAAGTCCAGGTGCTTCCCCCAAGCTGTGGAGGATGCGTTGGAGGATGGTTCACAGTGCTGAAAACTGCACACTCACCCCATCATTCTCCTAAGGGATCCATGAATGGTCTCCAGTTGCTCCAGATGTTGACTAAGCACTTCCAGTGATTTTAATTCTCACAACAGTCTTCCTGTCCCCTGTGTTACAGATGAGAAAGCAGACAGCCAGAATGAAGCTACTTGCTCCAAAATCACACAACCAGTTTGGAAAAATAGAGCCAAGAGCCAAACTCAGATCTGATTGACTTAAAAATACTCTGCTACCAAGGCGAAGAATATTCTAGAAATAAAAGGATGGCCTGCTATCAGGGAAAGAATCAATCATATTATTAGGTACAAAGAGAAAAAATCACTTATCTTGACAAATGTTTTTGACAAGTCAGCATCAATAATTAATGAAATCACAGGGGACAGAGCACTGCTTCCAAAATGTGACACAGAAAATACCAAAGTAACATCACCCTAAAGCAAACCACTAGCATAGAGTTTGCAAAGATATCCTGCTGGCAAGAGCTCTATGGAGGTGCTGTCCACGTGCCTCCTCTTTTCTCCCAAAATTGGGTAGGGGAAGGTCTCCGTGGTAAAAAGAATTTGGAGAAATTTCATAGTATATTTATTCTCAGTACAATAATCTATTGGGAAAGGCAGAATACAACATAAAATGTTTGTGAAGTGACTGTAATTTAAAAAAGCATTAAATCTTAAGCCCTAAACAATGTGATGTTAAAAGACTTGCTCATGGTCTGAGGGAAGGGCTACCAGGAACACATTTGGTCCTATTTGGAAGAGTATAGGATCAAAAGCAACATTATATCTCCATTTGTAAATAAAGTAAGAGTAGGTGATACTGGAAATGAAGAAACTAATACTAGTTCGAGATGTTATTATTGTCTATTTAGAAAACCAAGATAGTCAACTAGAAATGCTAATTAAAGTAAGAGTTTAGCAAGATAGTTATAGAATAAACGTATATAAATATGTATAATGCTTCTATAAGACAGCAATAATCAGTAATAATACAAACAGAAAAGCAAACACAAAAACAAACTCAACTAAGGGTTTAGTGTAACCAGAAGATTTTATTAAAATAACACACAACAAAAAAAAGAACATGGGCCGGCCTGATAGCTCAGTAGACTAAAGTGCCTGCTTAGGTAGAACACAGCAGCTGGGGTTTGATCCCCACTGTGCCATGCCAGCCCCACCTCCGGGGATGTGCTAAGATGGTGATTGAGACTGGGCATGATGGCGCATACATGTAATCCCAGCACTTGGGAGGCTGAAAACAGGAGAATCACTAAGAGTCTGATCTACATAGTAAGACCCTGTGGGCCCTGTCCTAAAATACAGAAAAGAAAAAAAAAACGGTGAGGGAGAGCTCAGTGGTATAAGAGCCTGACTGGCATGCACAAGGACTGGAGTTCAATCCCCAGTACTGCAAAAAACAACAACAACAACAAAAGCCCCACATTCAATATAGTCTTGGGACTACTGACTAATTTTTGGAAATTTAAGAAGGTAAATTCCTCTATTCCCCATACTTTTCACATAAATTTTAGAAAAATATGATTTTAACATGAAAATTTTTTGACATAAAATTCAAGTAAAATCATTTTAAGTAGGTCATCAAAAGGAAAAATGATAAGGCTGAGGCAGGAGGATCATTGCACGTTCAAGGCCAGCCTGGGCTACATAGTGTGTTCCAGGCTAGCCTGAACTACGTAGTGAGACATTGCCTCAAACAATCCTCCCAAAAAGTAGAAATAATAAAGGAAAAGATAACTATATAGAGATTTAAAATGTAATACATAGCTTAGCAAATAGCCACTGGATGCCTGCTGTATGCTGGGCCCGGCCATGCTCAGGCTGCACTTTGCTAAGCAGACTATTTTCTAGTGGGGGCCTACATGACTCACTCAAGGCAGAAAATGTTGACAGAAAGCAAGCCACGCTTTCAGGGGGGCCCTATATCAAAACGACAGTCCCACAGTCTTCTCCCTCTCTGTTTGCAGCAGCCATGGGGGCCACATCCTGGTGTCACTGTCACACGACAGAAGAAGCTAGATTTCTGAATACCAGCTTCTTCAGTTGCCACTTGGAAAAGGGACCTGGATAGTCTCCTACCTGTAGAAAACCCCATGAATCTGGGGGTGAGCATAAGCAGTTTTACTGCATTGAGCTGTTGAGATTTGAAGTTATTTGTCACGAATGTTACTTTTCCTAATTAGCACACAAATTATTACTGAAAGTGCAGCTGGCTTCACAGGCAGCAGCAGTGGCAGCAAGAATCCAGGCAGGCTGGGAGGTGGAGATTCTGGGTGAACTGAGGCAGGACACCTGGAAATGCTGTCATCTGGAGTGACTTAATAAGCAGGCTGTGAGCCCACTGCTCCGAGAGGGCACAGAAAAGATTAGAAAACAGAGCCCTTACCAGTAGGTGTCGACAGCCACTTTATGAATTTGGCAAGGTGTTTGTCTTAGTTACTTTTTTACTCGTTGCTGGGACAAATACCCGACACTCAAAATGAAGGAAGGAAAGGTTACTAGAGGGTTCAGTCCATATTCCGCTGGCTCTGAGGCAAACGACAGCAGTTCATGCGGCAGAAAAGGAAAGAGCAGAGGAGGAGCAGCAGCTGGGGCATGCATCAAGCCTCTCTCTTCCTTCTACGCTGACTGCGGAGACGGGCGCTCCACTGCAAGGCAGCTGTGAACATCAAGCTCCTCCTAAAACTGGGACTTCTCCATGGAAGCGGGGCAGGGCGGCAGGAAACCTGGCAGGGCGGCAGGAAGCCCTCCTCAATCCCTGGGCCCGGCCCACCTGCAGGGCGAGGTCCCCACGCTGGGAACTGCGGGAGCTGATTCAGCCAAGTTGACACAATGTATCAACTAACACAGCGTTCTAAGAAAGAGCTGCTCACAGGAAAAGCGTGGCTATTTTCCAAGCAGAAGTAAGCGGGAAAAGAAATATTCCCAATTCTTGTAGCACTAGGTGTCACAAAGGTAATTGCTTCCAGACCCAAGCAAAAATGCCATTTTAAGTCTTTGAGTAGCAAAAAGCCAGGGGCACTTCTCAGGGGAACTGAGCAAGTCCGGGCGGCCGTGACACTGAAGGCTTCTCCTCCCAGGAACAGCCCTGTGAACGGGAAGGTGGTGGGTGTGAAGCCAAGAAACCGAGGGCGCACGCTGGTCAGCCTCCTGTCGCCGTTACAGGGAACAGATGAGTAACTTCTGATCAGGAAGGGTTCACGTGGCTCCTAGTTGGCAGTTCCATTCCACGAGTGGGGTGGGATTTGGGGGACGCTGTGGTTTTAACAGCATCGCGTTGAGAGGAACGTGGCAGAGTAAATCCCTTGCTGTGTCTAGCAGGAAAGGAAAGAGCGTGAGGCTGGGGTCACGTATCCCCTCATGGTCATGTCAGGGGTGTCCAGGGATGCAAGGACCTTCTCCATGGCCTTGCCTTCCAAAGGTTCCTTCGCCCTCTAAGAATCGCAGATGGGCTTTGGGGGGGACACTGCACAGCCAAAATAGCAGTGCGGCTATTTAACAGGTAGTACTGGAAAAAAACAAATCGGAATTCTTTCCAAATTTAAAGGGATTATAAATTGCCGAAGTAACTGTACAGTTCCTTCCTTTGGCAAGAAAGAAGCAGGTGAAAGCGAAGAAATCCTTTGTTGCCAGTCGCGGGAGGCTGGCCAAAGAGACCGGAGAGCCTCCGGGCAGAGGATGCAGCTTTCATGGGATTGGGTGCGGGGTGGAGTTTACAGTAACGCAACAGGCGCTGATTCTGGGAGGGTTGACGCACGCAAAAATTTAAAAAAGGAAATCCCAGGTTATCCTAGGCAAAGGAAACAAAAAATAGTCTAGAAGCAGCTCCTCCTGCTGATCCTTGTTTTCGGGGTTCTTGCACCATGCTGTGTCGCTGCCAGGAAGACCCAGTAGACCGCTGCACGGGCGCAGACACCATGAAAAACTAGAACTAAACCATTCAATGTCCAATATTTGGGGTTCAAGTTTTAGAAGCAAGAAGCTTTTTAGATCCGGAAGAAAGACACCATCTCATAGCCACTTATTCGGCCAGGAACATTGAGTTCCAAAGGAAATGGAGCACCCAGGCCATCCAGAACAGAAGTACTAGCAGGCTTTCCCAGCCAGCCTTGCCTAAGGTAACTTGGTCGCGGCACAGTCTACAAATACGCAGTTACTGTCCTTCCCCCGACTCTAGGAAGGTGCCAGCCAGGTACCAAGTTGGGAAGAATTGAAACTTGAAGTCAGGATCATTTTCTGTATAGCTCATTCTCCCATGGCACTCCACCCCTGAGGTGGAACCCAAACCAAAGCTTGTTTGGAAATTAGAACTCCAGAGCTGATGCCAGGTGGGGGAAATGAAGACGTCTGAATCATATTTAGGAGTAAGAAAATAAAATCAAAGCATCTTGACAATAGCTTAAAAGGCTTTAAAAATTATGCATTGTTTAGGTCAAAAAATAGGAAGTAGCCAACGTATTGAATAAACAAGTCCACAGATTTGCTGTATAATGCAAGCGGTGTAATAGCAATGTATCGTATTCACAGTTCTGGCTAAATTAATATAGGATAGCTGCTTTCGCCACAAGTGGAGAAAAACAGGTGATTGGGGATGAGGAATAGGTCAATTTGCTGTTCCACATGGCAACCATTTTGCTAGATAAGTACCCGAAAAACAGTAAGATTTATATATATATATATACACACACACACACACACACACACACACACATATATATATGGATACACCTGTGTGTTTATTTTAGCATAGTAAGTTCACTTATGATTATATCTCAGTGAAATAACTTTAGAAACGCATAAGGATCTTCACTGAAATGTTGATCACGAAGCAAATTTTTTTACTATATGTCATAGTTTCTTTTCTCTTGTTGTTGAGATAAAATGTCTAATGCCCAAAATTAAGGAAGGAAAGGTTTAAGTTACAGTTTGTGGAGGTTTCAGTCCGTAATCAACTGGCTCCAAGGCAGGGTGGCACGGCACAGGGGCAACAGTTCAGGGCCAGTTCAAGGTGGCAGAAGATGTGGGAGACAAGCGTCTTTCCTTCCCTTGCATAGTAGGCCAGCTACCTGCACCCCACCCCCACACACCCCCACCACCACCTCAGGGGGAAGTGTGGCACTCTGACCAACTCTGCACAGGAGGCGGATGTTACAACATGTTACAAGCATGGACCCTGTCTCCTGTTGTCTCCTCTTGCACAGGATGTGGATGTTACAAAGCCAGGGTCCTGGCTCCCTGCTGAGTCTCTTAACTAAACTTCTAACCTTCTCAAATTGGCGCAGTGAACAACATCCTGGAGGCAGAAGGGCATGTCCTTTTCACCCCAAGAGGTGGAGCTGCTGAATTACTTAGTTAAACTTCTAGGCTTCTCAAGTTGACACAGCGCATCAACCACAACACTATGTAGATTAGGATATGCTCCAAATATCAAGGTACTTTGTAACTTTTTATTTATTCATTTTAATATATTTGGTACAGAGTCTCACTAGATAGCTTTAATTCCATAGTGATCCTCCTATTTTCAGCCTCCCTATGGCTGGAATTATAGGTGTGCACCACCCCACCTGGACTCAAGTGGTGGGCTCAGCGCACCTGGGGCGGCAGGTCCAGCGTGGCATGTGGTGCGGGCTGGCCTCTGTATTTAACTACTGAGCTATCTCCCATGCCCAGTATATTTCTTTTCTGCTTTGATTTTTTTTTTTTTTTTTTTTCAGTATGAGGAAGTGAACCTGGGACCTAGTGCTTGCCAATGCTGCTGATCTATGTCCCCAGCCCCTACTTTGTAACTTTTTAAATCAAAATAAATACAACAGCAGGCCCCTCCTTGCTCCTGTCAGGAAGGCAAGAAGAGGTGAGTCTTAGACCTGTTTTAAGACTCTACCTTCTTCCCCTTACTTTGTTCTCCAAAGAACTATTGAAACTCACCGCTCAGTCCCAAGTGGCAGCAGAGTCAGCTTCCTGCTTTAAACTGACCCTGTCTCGGATTCATGCCCCACTGCTTCTGCGCCCTGCCTAAAACCATGCTCTTTGTGAGGCTCAGTACCACAGGCCAAGGTTGGCTGCCCAGTTGGTCCCTGTGAAGTCCTGCCTCTCCCTCTTCTGGCAGGGATGCACACAGCCTCCTGCCTTACAGGACTGCAAACTGTTCTGCTAACCCAGGCAAAGCCCCTTGGCCCTTGTTCATTGCATAATCCCCTCAATAAACTGAGATTTAGGCAAACAAAGGCCAGGAAGAAAGCACCTCTTCAGAGCTCTGTGACAAAGGCCACAGCAGCTTTGGGCTCCCAAAGGGGCAGAGCTGGGAACACAAAAGCCCCATCTTTTCAGCCCCTTCCACAAAGGCAAAGTGAAAGCCAAAGCTGTCTTTCCAAATGGCTGTGTACCTTTATGATAGCAAAGCTATCGGCAGTAAACTAAACAATTTGCAGTGGGAGGATATTAAATTGATCATTGTTTATTCATTGTAAGGAATACTTCACAAGGAATACAACCTGAGGTAGAGGATTTAATAACCAAAAAATGTTCACAGTAGAGAAAAAAAAGGGGGCCAGGGAGATGGCTCAGTGGAATAAGCGCTTCCCTGGCAAGCGCAAGGGCCTGAGTTCAATCCCCGGTTCCGCCAATTAAAAAAAAAAAAAAAAGAGGAAGGAAAGAGAAAAAAATAGGTGACAACAACACATTCAAACATGTTGTCACTCCTGTACACTCCATTGTATAAAACACAAAGGAGTGTGTATGTGCATGTGTGTGTAAGCTTAGACACAAGGATGACCTGATACACGGGGACACACTGCGTAGTGCTACATTGCATGATAGAGTGCTACACAGTCTTTCTTTTCGCTTCTTGTTATGCACCAGATTTCATAAGGACATGTTCTATTTTCATAATCTAGTTTCCCCATGCTGCCCTGGGCTCCAGGCCTCTGTCCCTGGCTGTCTCTGAGCTGGCAGCTGCCAGCAGCCTGACTGGTATATGAAAGAGCAGAGCCTAAGTCATGCAGATTCTAATTGGAAGCATTTTTCAAAGGTCCTACCGCATTCTGGCTCATGGTTCTTGTGCTGAGGATAGACCTGTGTCTGGGCTTCATGGGGACCTGAGTATGCAGGGAGCAAGGGCTATAAGATGGGGAGGCTGGGAAGGAGGAGGGGGTGAAGAGCCAAGGGGGAGGTGCAGGGTCCCTGCCTGTCTCCTTTGAAGAGGGAGCAAAGTCTATGGAAAGGGCACTGGCTTGGAGCCCAGCCTGCATATGTAAATAAAGCTTGACTCACAGTGCGGTGCTAAGGATTTTCCCAGAGCATAGTTGTGGACATCTAGTGTTTATCTTGCCCTAAGCAAGCCTGTGGTGGCTGAGGGACATCAGTGAACCCCGATGGCCAAACCAGCCTGCAGGTAGCTGACTTACAGGGGCCCTGTCACTCACAAGCCTCTGGGCTTTAGGGAGGTCTCTTGTGTCTGTACGCCTGGAGCCCAGGGTGGACTGGGTCAGTGCCTTTGGGGTCAGCTATAGGAAGCCTGAGGTGGACCGCAACTTCCGGGCCCCCAAAGGACTGGGAGGAAGGGCACCCTCCTCTTCTGCCACTCCTGTTCAGCTGGGCCTCCTCTTCCCTCCCCACCTTTCTCTCCTTCATTTCACAAATGCTTTGATGCACAATTTTTAATGAATTCATGTTCTATAGCTGAAAAGTAGCTTAGAAACTATAGGCTTTGGTTTTGCATTCCCTCTGTCATGTACATGTAGTAATTTTTTTTTTTTTTTCTAAATCAGGTCCAAGGCAGCAGAGTGGCTCCATACCAACACGAGGGGAGCAGCCCACAGTATTGACCCAGAGGGTGCTCTTGGGTCCACTTCAGCTGCCCCAAACTGCTCACCCCCTGAGACAGTCCAGCTCTTCCTGCCTGGGGTGTAAGTGTGGATTCGTGGAAAGGAATGCAAGAATAAAGAAAGCCAGAAGGGAGGACATCCGAAGAGCAGAGGAGATGGGGAGTGGGGAGAGAGGCGGCAGCCTTCCGATGATGGAGTGAGGCAGTGGCATTGCGATTCTTGGCTTTGGGAACCTGGTGAGCCCTTCCCCCATGACACCATCTTGAACATGACTCATCAATGATAACATAAACACAAATACAGTCTCCCTTCAACTGCCTTTATTTTCTTTCTTCTGATTTTAAAAGAAATTAAGACATTCCCAAGGGCTCCTATGGGATCGCGGTGGCCTCAGGCCCCACACCCACTGTTCGCAGTCGGCGAAGGCCTCATTCCCTGATCCTGGGTCAATGCACTCTGGGATAGGCTTGCTCCTACTCTGACCCCAAGCTGGATGCGAAGGTCCTAAAAGCGAAATCTAATTTTAAATATCAGGGGGAAGGATTAAACACAGTGTTCCGTAGGAATTTCTAAGCCTGAAATTGGTAAACAGATTTAAATTAACAGCCTCTTCCCCTTTCTGGCCCTCTGACTGGCTTCACCATCGCGAAGGAAAAAGCAGACAAATAAACAATGGTGTAGGCGGTGTTTGCAAATCATTCTTGCGTGATCTTGCACACTTTCTGCCAAGCGCATTGTTTTCCTTCCAGTAGAGGAGAAAATCAAGTCTTCAACAGAGACAAAACGCAGAGGCTCAGGACAAATGCAGACACCTGACCAGAGTCCGCAGGGCGGGGCATCACCAAGTCCAGCTCTTCCATAGAGCGCAGGGGGAGCTGGTGCTCTGAGGGCCCCATCCAAGACACAGGAAATGAGGAGGGAGGATCAAAGGAGTAAGAGCTGCTGCAAGAGAAAGGGACACAGCAACAGGCTCGAGGTCCCCTGCCCTGCTGACCATGGGCAAGGTTTTGGGAGCGTGCTGCAGGGAGGAAGAGCCACCCCCAAGGAAGGGGCTTCAGAGGGGCAACCTCCCTATTTGCATTTGGATGCTGAACACAGCCGAAGGGCAAGAGCACTGCGGAGGGAGCCCTCATATCTTCGGGCTAGTCGCCTCTGCTGTGCTCCCAGGCTGATGGGGACAGTTAGGTGGCCTGCCTCTCAGACGCATCTGTTCAGACCAAACCAGTGGGTGCAGGTCCACTACCTAGCTGCCAACAGGATCCTGCGCAGTGGTGCGCCACGGCCGCCACTAAGCTTAGTGCCGCCACCATTGGTCATCACAGCTAGATCAGAGGACACAGGCTGAACATCTGGCACCTGGGGGAGCGCCCTTGAGAAAGTGCTTTTATGACCTGGGACACTGGAGAGTGGGATTGGTGAGAACCTAGTGAGGTTTAGAGTCTCTCTCTCTCTCTCTCTCTCCCATCTCTCTCTCTCTGTCACACACACACACACACATACACACACACACAGACAAATGCACATGCCTGCATGCACATGTACCCCTGCAGTGAGACCAAGAGCCTGGCCTGGTAACAGCACATCTCCCCGACCGCACCCACACCCAGCCTTGCCCCTCTGGTTGCTCCTGAAGCCTTCACAGAAGGGCAAAGAAAAAGACCAACAAGATATAGTGCAACCTTATCTCAAGAAGAGGAAGAGGGGGAGGGGGAGGAGGAGAAGGAGGGGGGAAAGGAGGAGAAGGAGGAGGGAGAGGAGGAGGGAAGGAGGGGAGAGGAGGGGGAGGAGGAGGAGGAGGAGGAAGAAGACAACCAAAGGCCTGGCGGGCCAGGGGAAAGCACTCGGGGAAGTTCTTGGACAGCTGGCCTCTTCTGACATTTTCTTGTCCCACTGACAATCTTAGAAGAAAATAAAAGCTATTATTTGAATTTCTTAGTTAGCCAAGTGTTTTATTTTCTGTTTCATCGCCTGCCCAAATCAAGCCATAAATTCTGCATTTTCTAGTTTTGTGTACCTCGGAGTTCCTACCTACCTCTGTAGCCAGCAATTGCTCACTTATCACTCTCTAAGTGTGCTACATGCACTTCCTCCATTAGCTCATTTGCAAACAAAGAAAGAGGCTGGAGAGCTTTACTCACTTTGCAATGTCAGAGAGCAGGTGTTCATTCATTTAAGCAGAATGTAAGGCCTCCTGACTCCAGAATCTACACTGATACCGGTCCACCCTCTACTGTTCCACAGAGGCAGCCAAGACAGTGTAGAAGTACATATGCCACTGACAAGATCACAAATCAACATAGAGTTAAAACGAGGACCTGTCATGGAAAGGCTGGTTCGCACTCAAGGAGTCACAGGGCACACTCGAAGGGCTCAGCCAAGTAGGACATACACCTATGAAGAAAGAGCTGCCCAGCTGAACTCCCTGAGCTTAGCCTATCGATGCAGGAGCTGAGGGAAAACCTGTGTCAAAAACAGACAAATAACAGCTCAAACATCAAACACGAGGTCAGTGTATTGAGTCAAAGCCAAGATACAGTTACAATCAGAATTGGAAAAATCCAGCTGTAATAATCCCATTTGAGGCTTGATGGAGGTCCTGCATTTGAGGGTCTGCTGGGACCCTAGGCTCGTGGGAGCCCGTGTCTGGCTGAAGCCTGGGAAGTTGGGAGAACCTGGTGACTGATGCTACTGAGTCTACACTCAGCTCCTCGAGCTTGTTTTTCTGCCTGCAATTTCATTTGAAGAAAAGTTTCAACTACGGCAAAGGGTTTGAAAACCATGCAGCCACATGGTCCCTCCAGCCCTTCCAGCTGGACCTCCCATTGCTCCACAAGGGCTCCAACACTCAGGAATCCTGGGCAGAGCTGTGGGTCTCTGCAACAGTAAGCTGGATCATGCTCACTTCCCTCTGGCCCCAGCCCCCACTGCACAGTGCTCTAGTCCAGCCCCAAGAGAGGTTCCCACTTGGCTTCTTGGCTGAGGGACAACAGCTGGCCAGATGCTAGCAGCAGTGGCACAACCCTAGTAGTTGTCACCCCCATCCTGGTCCTCTCACCCGGTCCTGTCGCCAGCCTTCAGCCTTAGAACAGCTTCTCCATGGCAGCGTAGCTTTGGAACAGCCAGAGAAGACAGGTCTGTCTGGTTAGAAGCAGTCTGGGGTGGTCTCCTGGAGTGACAGGTGACCTGGACCCATGGCCTGCTCACAGCGGTAGCCCCCTGGAGCTCACAGCTCCACGAACCCTGCACCGCACCTGCACTGCCCGGCTTGTCCGTGGATGGTTCAGAAGCCAGTCTCAGAGTCACAGCCAGCGGCTCTCCTGCTTGGCTTCCATCAGACTGGCCTTTGACCTTTGTGTCCTGACCCTCTTGAGTGCTGGCTGGAGGACTTTTCGAAGCTATTTGGCCTTGCTGGGCTGCAGTTTCTCATCTGCAGATGAAAGCAATTAAACCTAGCCGAGAGGTAGGTGGGTCACTGGAGGACATGAGGAACCAATGTGCCAGCATGAATCAATGCCAGCACATGGCATTACTCTTATTATTGTTGTCACAGATTTGAGATGTGCAGACTTTAGTCCCCTTGGTGTGCTAGAACACATTACCAGACTGGGTAGCTTATTATCAACAAAAATCCATTGCTTACAGATCTCGAGGCTTAGCAGCCAAGATCAAGGTGCAGGAAGATTTCTTTGGGGACTAATGAAGACTTTGGGTTTCACAGAAGGCATCTGCTTGCTGTATCCACACACAGTGTACCCCACTCCTTAATCCCACCACTGGGAGTGTGTGTCCGTTTCACCATATGAAACTGGGGAGTGTCCAGCTCTGTGAATCTGATGCTATTAATAGCACCCAAGCCCAGGATCCCAAAGGCTCCTAGTCCTTGTGGGGCCTTCGAGCTCCTCAGCCATCGCTGGGCCAGTGAGTTTCAGGGATTCATACTGGAGCACTCACAGGCCTGCTACACACCCAATGTCCAGTTTGTCACAATGCAAACGAAGGACAGTCCAGTCCAGTGACTGGGGCATGAACTAGACTCGACACATGTGAGCTCTGGGCCATCATGAAGACCTCAGTCTGCTCTTGTAGGTGGCAGCTTCTTTCTTCTCAGAACAGTCCCTGGGCGAAGGAAGCGTGTTGGAGAGTCAGTTACATTTACTAAGTGCCACTCGCTACCTATTTTCCCCTTGAAGAGACTGTGTAAAGTGCACCCTGAGTCTTCATTCCCAAGGATATTACCATCTCAGAAGAGAAGGCAATTAGAAAACAATGTTCGTAGAAGTTCTAATGTACAGCAATAAGAGAAATAGTTTGGATATTTTATAAGTATTCATATAAATGGCTTAGAATGCTAACCCTATCCAAGGTGTAAAATGAACAATAGAAGCCTTCCTCTGCCACTTTGTTTACCTGAGGTCACCACTGTAAACAATTTTTTAATATATCTTACCAGAAAAAATTACACATATACCAAGATTAAGCATGCACATGTCCCCCCACACTTGATAAGGGGTTCACATTTCTTGTTGTATAGGTCTTACTTTATCTTGGTCTTAACCATCCAACAGAAAAGTACAGAAATGAGGTATAAAAAGTAAAACCATATTAATATGCTGAGCTGTAAAAGGCTCAAGACAACAACTTCTGACATTGCCAGTCATGTGGATAACTCACTACTATTATAGACTACTGGACTATATCGGATTACTTTACTAAATTCATGCACCTACAATATATGAATGGCAATAGAATATACATCCCTGACAAAAGTAAACAAAAAAAAAAGGGGAATATAAACGAAGGACCATTTTGTAGTGAAAAAAAAATACATATATATCTACATATATCTATATCTATATCTATATATATCTGTATATACAAAATAGCATAGATACTGTCTTAGCTACTCTTCTCTCGTTGCTGGGACAAATACCCGACACCCAAAATGAAGGAAGGA